>JAVUPR010000328.1:0-301228 GCA_036785695.1 Gentiana straminea | reverse complement strand
TTACTCGAGGGAGAGTAAAGGCTAAGTGTGGGGTGGTGATAGGAACCAACTTTCTTGTACATTTACTGTACAATTTAACCCACGGTTATCATGTTTCTAGCATGTTTTCGGGGAGTTTAGACCTTATAATGAATGTAATGAGGTTTTCTTTGCACGGTGAGTAGCTGTCGGATTTTCCGTAAACTCACGACCTACTTTTAGCACTTTATACTCATTTCCCGAGCACCCGTGGTTTGCCGGTTATGCGTTTTTCTTGTTGTTTCCATGTTTATGCGAGGATTTGGGTGAGTCGGGAGCCCGGACTAAGCGATTACTTTATGAGTTTAGATGTGTCCAGGCGAGAAACGAAGGCTAAGTATGGAAAAGCTGAAGTTTTTGAAGTTAAGGCATCTATCCGTACGGACAAACGTAACTGTCCGTACGGACAACTCTCGATCGGGATCAAAAATATTGGACGAGAGACTTATCCGTACGGATAGCCATTTATCCGTGCGGATAGGCGAAGCATCGAGAGACTATCCGGACGGATAGAAAGCCGGCCGTACGGACGGACACACAGGAGCACAAAACGAGAAGATGTGATCAGAGACTTATCCGTACGGATAAATTTCCAGCCGTTCGGATAACCCGGAGAATCAAGAACAATCCGTACGGATAGCACATTATCCGTACGGATACGCTTAAATTTGCCCCTTTTAGGCTATAAAGGGCACCTCAAACGTTTTCTTCGGCGGACTTTTACGATTTTAGATAGTTTTAGCCTCTTTTGGGCTATTTCCTTCGTCCGAAAGCGTAGAATTAAGTGCCATATACCATTGTTCTCATCTTTCGATCCTCTTTTTACATTAGATAAATTACAACATCAATCGTTACGTTTCAATTGTCAAGATTTGATCCTTGTGAGCACGATTTTGGTACTTCATCAATTTTCAATAAAGTGGGTATGGTTTCTTATTCTTTCATCGTTTATATCATGAATTCCTTTACCGTTTATTGTTTCAATTCGATAATGTGTAGCTAAATCTTTCGTACGGCCGAATTATGTGAAAGCGGATGAAACGCCATTAGGGAGATGAACCGGGAGGTAGTGTAGCACGTAATAAAATGTTCTAATCGATAATTCATATCACGAAACCTGCTTTAATCGTAATTGAGCTTGCTTGATCACCTAGTTCACCATCACACACACCTAGCTTATAAATGTATGTTGCGGCGAAGTGTGAGAACCGGGGTTTCGGGACCGTAGACGTTTTGGCTTAAAAGGTAGTTTGACACCTACGTATGTACTAGATTGACACCACAGGCGTTAGGTCCATGTCCAATATGGGATTTTTATCGTTCACTCGGGCGAGTCTAGAACTTATTAACGTTAGATGAGTTGGCCTTAAAAGGAAGGTTGATGAGCTTTGCATAGGGTGTGAGTTAGCACCGAGTGGGACTTGACACTGTGAGTTTATCATTAGACGGACAAGGAATGTAGAGCACACTCCCGGGGTAATTTGTACGAGGGTAGAGTAATCCATTTGGATCGTAGTTCGGCTGTACCTCTTTTTAATCGTTAAGAAATCCGATTGGTATAATCTTTCTTTTATGCAATAGTATAACGTCATATTTTACGGTTGACACGAGCTTGAGTGCTAAGTCGGCTATGGTACTCAAAGCCAATCTCTGTGGGTTCGACCTTGGACTCCTCAAGCACTACCTACAATCGATCCGGTCCACTTACCGGTTAGAAAGTAGATTTTGCTAAGGTTTCGAGTTTTACTTGATTAAGCTGGATTGCAAAAATTCTCTTATCACTCCACCATTTGAATCACTTTGTCGAAAACCCCCATTAGGGCCGCTCAGTCTAAAACCATAAGGATTTCATTGCCTCCCTATATAGTTCACGTCCTCATTGTTGGTTACTTCAATGTCTTGTACTTTCTCAACCTTGGATATGCGATCTTGCATGCCATCTATCTTTTCATTCATTGCCGTTAGTGGTATAAGATCTTTTTGAAAAGTATCTTCTCGAAATACGCCACTCGGCTACTTTGGCCGTTTCAACTTGATGTGTTCCCCATTGACTTGTAAGCGCAATTTGCTCCAATTTCTCTTCGGCTTCTTCAGGTGATAGCAATGCAAAACATCCGTTGCTTGATGCATCAACTCTCATTTGTTCACTTGGCCGCAATCCGTGATAAAAACTATGCATTCGTACGGGCAAAGTGATATCATGAAGGGCATCTCCTACGTGCTTCCTTGAATCTTTCCCAAGCTTCTTCAAAGGTTTTAGTGGGTTTACTTGAAGTTCATGATCACTTGTCTCATACGTAGTGACTTCCCGGGTGGGCGGTACTTATTCATAAATTTACGCAATTCGGTACAAGTCTAGATCAATCCTGGTGCTTAGAGACAATAACCATATTTTCGCTTTGTCTTTCGAGTGAATGGAAACAATTTACCTTGATGTTGTCTCCGGTACTCCTATTTGGCTTAACCGTCTTGACTATTTCCGAGAAATTTGGTGACGTGTACACTAGGATCCTCGTTCATTACTCCATGAAAAGTAGTGTAATTGGTCACCATTTGTATAACATTTGGTTTAGGGTGAAATACCTCGATTTGTATCCTCGGTCGAACAATTGCGGCATGAATTGCTCAATCATAGGCATTGCGTAACTGCAGCAGTGTTCTCTTATACTGCTTGTACCACAACTCCTGCTCCATTCTGTCCGTTATGTCCGTTCTGCGCCATGTTGTTTTCTATATCTTCCTCTCTCTCGATGTGATCTCCTTCGTTCGAAACCGCGTCGTCCGCCAGCCTAACAGATCTCTCTCGAGTTTCCTTTCTCATTTGTCAAGCAAAATTTTCAATCTCAGGTATGAATCTCTCGAGTTTGGCTGCTGAACTACGTGTAGCGTACTACAAGACACAAAAAAGAAAATAAAAGGTTAGTAACTTGCCTCGGTGGCTGTCACACTCGCCTGGTAGACTCAAAAATACAGACTCTGACTACTGACCTGACACTAAATTAACAGAAACGAAATCTAGAAAATCGGGACCCTCGGTTTATCGGGGGTAACCCTCGGTAAACCGGTTGTATCTTTTTTCAGATTTTAACAGGACTGACTCTATATGACTCCAGTATTAACAGACTATAAAACAGACTCGATTAAACAGACTCAAATATATACAGCAAACTCAATCTTAAATAAAAAGTATTCTTGACACGAGTCCCCGGCAACGGCGCCAAAAATCTTGATCGCGTGCAAAGCACTTACTAGCAATAGGACTAGGTCTATCATAGCGAATCTTGGCGAGTCAAGGTCGATCCCACAGAGAATCGTAAGAATGTCCAATTATCAAGATCGAGCTGTCACAATAACGGTCTACGACCAACTAAATATATAGACAGTAGTATTGGTGCCTCAAACTAAAAACAATATGCAAGTTCAACAAAGCAAAAAGAGTTTCTAATGTATTAGTTCAATTATGAGTAATTAGTTATTTTCCCCCACACATGCAACAGTCCTCCCCATTGGTGAATTTATTCATTGTTCAGCTATGGGTACAACTCCTAACCATATCTACTCCGACAATGGCAATAGACAATCTATACGCAAGCTACCCTCTTTAATTGGTCCGTAATAGCCCGTACGCATAAAGAACTAGAGCGCCAATATTGAGCGTTACCTCGTACCGCAAACCCGCCTAGGCAATTGTCGACACTAACCGACACGTTCTGGGGTCCATCTAGATTATGTCCTAATTAACACTTCACTTGCGGTCCTTCATGTTAATTTATGATAACATGCAAATAGTTGATCAGGCTACTAACATGTAAATTAATTCTATCGATCAACGCAGCTGGTGCCGATTATCTTGAATTAGTAATTTACTAGGTATTCAGATCTAGCGATATAGACCATCGCAGGTCTGAAGAACGCAACTACTATTTCATGATTTCTTCAACAACGAATCGGATCATAACACATGGGGTAAAATAAACTAACTACTACATAATTAAACTAAATAAACAATTAAACCATACTAGTCGAATAGAACAACGATAGATCTACATCTTGGAAAAGATAGAAAATCATACCTTCGAAGTCGAGCATAGATCTCCTTCGGATCTCTCCACTGGCGGCGACTCCGTCGTCTCTCCGACCCGAGAACTCATAAAATAAATAAAATAAAGAACAAGAACTTTTATTGCATAATTTCTTTGAATAATTTGAGTACATTGTGTTCGAGGCGAAGCCTACTTATTTATAGATATCTAAACCGACTAAGAAACAACTAGTTTGACCCTGCGTCAAGAAAACGCATTTCGGAAGATTACGGACCCTCGGTAAGTCGGCACCGCCTCTCGGGTTTCCGAGGGCATTTTTGTCCTTTTTCTTCAACCGACTTAACTTGGATGCTTCTAGAATACCCTAGGCCCATTCCACTTCGTTCGGTCCACTCCCGGATTCGTCCATCATGCTCAGCCCAATATTCCGTATCCTGAAAATCATCAAATAACGCACGAAATAATATCGAAACAGGGAAAATAAATGCTAAGTGAAGATTTCTCGACTCACGAACCCGACATATGATATTCAACGTAAATGGTTCACTTTTATTGGGCGAAACAATTATTTTTAGCTCATAATGGATAGAATGTTGATGTCGTAGGATATACTATTTTAACCGTCATCAACAGTGGATGTTCCAGACACATGACCGGAAACAAGGGATGGCTCACTGACTTTAAAGCTTTTCATGGACCCAAAGTCACCTTTGGAGGCAAAGAAAACCCTGGTAAAATTAAGGGGAAGGCATAATGCTCAAAAACGAGTTTGAAGATTCAAAATGTGGCTTATGTGAAATGACTAAACTTCAACCTACTGAGTATCAGTCAATTTTGTGACAAAGGCTATAATGTACACTTCAACAAGGAAGGATGCAAGGTGATTCACAGTCAAACCAACACAGTTGTTCTTGTAGGAAGAAGATAAGAAAACATGTATGTGGTAGATTGGAAAACAGCTAAAGCAGAAACATGTTTGCTTGTCAAAAATAAACAATCAACCAGCTGGACTTGGCATAGAATATTGAATCATCTAAATTTCAAAACCATCAACATACTGCCAAAGAAAAATTAGTTGAAGGCTTACCAGAGATCACATTCAAGAAAGAAAGTCTATGTGATGCATGCCAAAAGGAAAACAAATCAAAAGCTCCTTCAAGTCAAAGCCACTATCAATCAACAACAAGAGTTCTACATATGTTACATACGGATACTGTTTGGACCGGTCACACCGGTAAGTGTAAGTTGTAAGAAATACACTCTAGTAGTGGTTGATGACTTTTCCAAATTCACCTGACCATATTCATGAACAAGAAAATAGAGACACTCAAAAAGTTACCGGATACGCTAAGAAGAATTCAAAATGAAAAGGAACTAAAGATCACAAAAATCAGATCAGATAGAGGCACAAAGTTTCTAAATGAAGTGATCAGAACCTACTGTGAAGAAAATGGAGTACTGCATCAACTATCAACAGCAAGGACTTCACAATAGAATGGTGTAGTAGAAAGAAGAAACATGACACTCAAGGAGGCAGTCAAAACAATGATTGCAGAAGCAAGCTTGCCAAAAAGATTTTGGGCCGAAGCAGCAAATACAACATGCTATACTCAAAACAGATCAATCATCAACAAACATCATGGAAAAACTCCATATGAAATAGGAATGGAAGAAGCCCTAACATCTCACATTTGCATATGTTTGGATCTAAATGTTTTGTTTTGAACAGGAATCAGTTACACACTTTTGATGAAAAAGCTGATGAAGCAATCTTTATGGGATACTTAGACACCAGCAAAGCATTCGAATGCTTGAACAAAAGAACCTTGGTGATTGAAGAATCAATTCATGTAGTCTTTGATGAATCAAACACAAATGGTGGAAGATTTCAAGAACTTGAAGAAGAAGCAGGGCAAAGACAAGTCTATATGAATACAACAGTACCAGCTACCATTCTGAATCACAATTTTGGAAATCAAGATGAGGTACCAATCAATACAACAGAAGAGGCACCAGCACAAGAGCATGAAACTGATACACAAGCTGAAGCTTTGAAAACACCAAGTCAAGAACAACTTCAACTTTGATCTCAAGCTGGCTAAGAGATCATCACGAAGATCAAGTCATTGGAGACATCCACACAAGAGTCAAAACCAAAAGACAAGCTGGAGAATATGCTAACATGCTTCCTATCACAAGTAGAACCCAAAACAATAGATGATGCAATTCAAGATGCTTGATTGGATCACGGCTATGCAAGAAGAAGTAAATGAATTTGAGAGAAATGATATACGGGAACATGTTAATAGACTAGACATGGCTAATATCATTGGAACAAAATGGGTATTCAGAAACAAGATGGATGAACAAGGACCAGTTGTTAGAAACAAAGCATGGCTAGTTGCTAAAGGCTACTCTCAAGCAGAAGGAATAGATTATGATGAAACCTTTGCCCCAGTAGAAAGATTGAAAGCAATCGGACTCTTTCTAGCTTTTGCGAGCCACAAAGACTTCAAAGTTTACCAAATGGATGTCAAGAGTGTATTTCTGAATGAAATTTTAGAAGAGGAGGTATATGTGGAACAACCTCCTGGTTTTCAGCTCAAAGGAAATGAAGATAAAGTATACAAGCTCAAAAAGGAACTTTATGGGCTCAAACAAGCACCCAGAGCTTGGTATGAAACACTGTCACAATTTTTGATCAACAATGGATTCAACAAGGGAACTATTGATAAAACTATCTTCAAATTAGAGGAAGGAACAAGCACCACTGTTAGTTCGACTTTATGTATATGACATTATCTTTGGATCTGAAGATGAGAATCTATGTGAGAAATTTGCAAACCTAATGAAAAGAAAATTTCAGATGAGCATGATAGGAGAGTTAAATTACTTTCTTGGCCTACAAGTGAAGCAAATGAAAGATGGCATCTTCATTAGTCAAGCCAAGTACACAAAAGACTTGATACACAAGTATGGTATGGATACAAGTGGCACATCAGATACACCAATGTGTGCAATGGTCATTCTTGGAAAAGATGAAAGTGGAAAGAATGTTGATCGAAGCTTTGATGACGGTTAAAATATACCCGTTTATGTCATCAATTATAACCTTAAATCGGAGTTAATTATATATATTTCATATTTAATCACGTGTTTATATTTATTATTTAATGATAAGTGATTATTAATATGATAATTGGTATTTAGCTATTTTTATTATAAAAGAGCAATTAATTGTGTGATAAATGCGATTTTGCGGATCATGGTAAATCGGGAAGATAATTATCATACAATCGGGAGATCTCAAGATAAAAGAGAAGAAAATCGGAGCATTAAAGAAAAGATAAATCGAGTTCGGTTCAAAAGCATGGAGTGGGGAACAAGTCGGACGAACCGAGTGTGAAAACGCGTAAAGAGGGAGGCTCGGTCGACCGAGCCATGCCATTCGGTCGACCGAGCGTGTACGTTCGGTCACCCGAGCCTAATGTGATAAATGCATGTCAATCTTACGGATTCTCCTATGTCGGCTACAAGCGCTATATAAACGGCGGCCACGATCTTTGAGAAAGACACACCACACAACACAAAACAATTCATACAATTTTAGATTTTGAGTTTTAGTTTTATTTTCCTTATGTTCGTACATTGTGGATTCGTCGGATTCTCCGATTAGGGAGCGCATTAAAGAGTGGGAGTCACTCTCGTCTTCGAGGTATGACTATTCAATTATGCAATCTTTATTCATAGATCGATATATTTTATTATGGAGTAGTTTTTCTTGTATTGGTTGCGTGATGTAGATTTATTTACGAACCCGTGTGTTTAGGTTAGAAACGTTAAGAAGTAATCATGATTTGTTCCGACACGAAGCTGTGTTCGGTCGACCTAGAACGTGTCACTCGGTCGCCCGAGTCTTGTCGTTCGGTCGACCGAGCCTGGCAATATGTAGGGCAATATTATGATCGGCTTCGACTACGTCGAATTCTCGAATTGGAATTAAAACGAGTAATTAAACTTTGATCAACTTAGTTATTCGTCATCATAATTTAACATGAAACCTAAAAAGTGATTGTTACTTAGGATATAGATTGAATCGGCATCTAAGAAGTACGCCTTACCCTAGGAATGTTGCTTAGATGAGGTTACGGTTTATACCGGCATCCTTAGTTTCGTAATTGTGTCAGAAGTTATATGAGATGGAGGCATTAAAAAGCGAAGTCACGTAATGGAGGCACGATGATTTAGAGGGCCTAATTGGAACTAAATCTACCTTAGGGGATGACTCCCGTAGTCATAATAATTAATCTTTAACGTTTGTTTTGTCTCGTTATCATCCTAATTCACATGGGGGAGTTAAAATCTACTAGCGTAATCAATACTATTTGTCTAGATAATTCAACCGTATTATCCGTGTTTTAGTAGTCTTTAGTCTTTCTTTGTGGTCTTTTGTGTCTTGTGGTTGTCAACTATTTTATTCTGCATTTAGTTGGTCGTATTTGCCCGCTCAATTTAGTTCTAATAGGATAAAGTTGTGTTTTATTTGTGCCGAGTCTACGTGGGATCGACCTCGACTCTATCGACTATACTACAATTGAACTAGTTCTCTTGCTAGTGTGTTAGTAGGCATCGAGTTAATAATTTAACTTGACCACGTCATCAAGTTTTTGGCGCCGTTGCCGGGGACTCGAGTCATTAAATTAAGATATAGCTTATTTTGTTAGAAGCTGGATTCGTGAATATTACGTGAATAAGAATGCGTATATTAAACAGTGTCATAAAAAAATAATAATAATAATAATAATAAAAAAGCGTTCGGTCGACCGAACCACAGCTCTCGGTCGACCGAGAATTTGTTTTCTTTTACGGTTTTACGTTACGTGACGGTTTACAATATTACGCACTTTTTTATTTACTTTTTCTTTTCTCAAACTTATTTCGAGTCTGTTTTAGTTAGTTAGTTAAAGGCCTAGCCTTTACTTTAGTGATTAATTGTTTTATTGTTGTTTATTATTTTATAGTACGCTACTCGGAAATCGAAGGAACCGCTTGAGCCTTATAATCCGAGATAGAGAAATTTGTGAGAAGGAATAGGAAGTTAGCTAGGGAGCGGCTAAGCAAGGAGAAGAGGATCCAAATCTTGAGGAAAGCGAGCAAGGAGTGGAAGAAGGACATACAACCGACCATTACGAACATTCGAATCGAGGCGAAATGGAAGGCATTCGAACAATCCAAACCGGGTACCTAATCTGTTATTAATCCTGTTATCAATAATGCAAATAATGTGAATGCAAATGCTAATAATGAGAACCAAGCCACAGTTCAAGGAGCGAGGCGCTCTCTGCAAAGTTATGCAACGCCCAGTTTATTGAACAATTCATTCCCGTATAGTAGCACCGCGAATCTTTGCGGAAGTCTATCACCACTAGGCCTAATGTAATTCAAATGGTGACCAATTATTCTACTTTTCATGGAGTCCAAAATGAGGATCCTGGTGTTCACGTGACGAATTTCTTGGAAATCGTTAGTCTTGTGAAACCGAAATTAATCCCGGAGGGTAACATTCGTCTTAAGCTTTTCCACTTTCACTTTGAAAGATAAAGCTAAGCAATGGCTTCTCTCTTTAGAGGCTGGATCTATCACTACACAGGAACAATTGTTGCAAAAATTCATGAATAAGTATTTCCCCTTGGAAAAACCTTTAAGTTACGCCAAGACATCCTAGGATTTAAGCAACAACCTGGGGAGAGTTTTGATCAAGCTTGGGAGCGTTTCAAGGAAGCTATGAGGAAGTGTCCTCATCATGACATCTCTCTTTGGCTTTTAATGCAAACTTTTTACCATGGGTTGAGAGGGCGAGAAAATTAGAGTAGACGCCTCCGGCAATGGAGCGTTTGTTCTTTTATCTCTGAGGAGGCACGAGGGAAGATGGAGCAAATAGCGATGAATAGCCAATGGGGAGGCAATGACATAGCTACTATGAAGATGACGTGATATATTTGATGATAGTGCATCTGCCAAAATCTTAGAACAACTTTACGGTTATCAATGATAAGGTAGATGGGATGCAAGAGAGGATGACAAGAGTAGAGAAAGGGGTGGAATCGAGGTAGCACCTCGAGGTGAGAATCTTTGAGTCTTGAAGAAGCCAATTATGTCGGGGGAGGGTACGGACCTAATCATAACCATCCTGGATTCCGATATAGTGACATTAACGCGGGAGAAAGGCCTAAACCGCCTACCCACTTATGTACCACGACGAGACTAAAACTTTTGGTTGGGAAGGCTGCGATAGAAAAAGCGAGTAATGTCGTCACTTGATAATATGGGACAACTTTCAAAATCTATGGTGAGTTAGCCACTAACTTTAGCCAATATTGTCGAAGACGGATGCCAAAGTAACCAATCAAGAAGCTCTAGTTCAAAATCTCACGCACCGGGTAGGACAACTAGGCGAGCAAGTCTCAGTTAGACCTCACGGAGGTTGCCAAGCAACAACGAAAAGAACCACTAAGGATTTGAATGCGATCATGACAAGAAGTGGAAAGGAGGTAACTCCACCATCCTTGCAAGAGAAAGAAAAAGTCACAAAGAATAAGGATGGTGAGCCGAGCAATGAGACTAATACTTCCGAATCTTTGCACGAGCAAAGAACATATAAAGAACTTTCCACAGAGTTGAACTTTATGATAACAAGTATCCAATTTTCAACGATGTCGACCCTTCAACTCTACCTTATCCTCCACCAAAGCCGAAGCCTAAGTTTGATAATAAGAGGTATAAGAAGTTCGTGGATATGTTTAGTAAGTTACAAATCAATATACCCCTAGTTGAAGCACTAGGCCGAAAATGCTGAGTACACCAAGTTTTTAAAAGACGCCGTCTCCACTAAAAGGAAACTTCTAGATTTAGAGACCATATGCCTTAATGAGGAGTGCTCAGCCATTCTTCAACATAAGTTACCCCCAAAATGCAAAGATCCTGGAAGTTTTCTCATTCCCTGCACCATAGGTAACGTATGTCTAAACAAAGCTTTGTGTGATCTAGGAGCTAGCGTGAACTTTGATGCCACTATCTATTTTTCGGAAGCTAGGCATGAAAGATCTTAAGAAGACCTCAATCACACTTTGCGGTTAGTGACCTTTACGTCAAGGAACCGTGTGGTGTGGTTGAGGATGTGCTAGTTAGGGTTGAAAAGTTTGTATTCCTGTCGACTTTGTGGTATTAGATATGGAAGCTAACTACGAGGTGCCATTGTTATTAGGGAGACCTTTCATGGCCACTTAGTAGAACGCTAATTGATGTTTACAAAGGCGAGTTGGTGTTAAGAGTGAACGAAGAGAGAGTTGCATTCAATGTCTTCGACAACTTTATGAAGCAACGATGATGGAGAGGATGCATGTTTCATGTTGGATTCCATTGATAGGATCGTTCAAGAATTTCAACAACATGAAAGTATCAAGGATTTTTTTGGATCTTTGTATTAGAAGAAGAAGATGAAGTCAAGTTCGTGAGTAGTGAGGAGAAGAAGATGATATGGCCGGGATGTAGTAGAGGGGCCCCAGGCTGTAGAGGAAGTAAGTCTTTGCGGAGATTGAAAGATTCTATCATAGACCAACGTGGCATAAGTACTTCGAACTCAAGGTCAACTTGGTCAAAAGTTGAAGACCTCTTTGGAAGAACCTCCCACAAATTTGACTTTAAAACCTCTTCTGCGAATTTGAAGTATGTATTTCTTCGAGATGAGACTTTGCCACGATTATATCTTCTTCCTTGACGGACTTACAAGAGGAGAAACTAATGAGAGTTACGAGAGAGTACCGCGGAGCATTTGGATGGACCATAGGCGGCGTTAAGGGCATTAGCCACAGCGTATGTATGCACAAGATCTCCGTGGACCACGAAAAGAAAGCGGTTGCACAACCTCGGAGGCGTTTAACCCCACAATTAAAGGAAGTGGTTAGGGATGAGGTTATAAAAATGCTAGAAATGGGAATTATATTTCCAATTGCGATAGCGAATGGGTAAGCCCTATCCACGTAGTTCCCAAAAAGGGAGGATTGACGGTGCAAGCCAATGAGTTGAATGAGTTAATTCTGTGAGGCTAATCACCGGTCATCGAGTATGCATAGACTTTAGGAAACTAAACGATGCCACTCGTAAGGACCATTTTCCTCTTCCCTTCATCGATCAAATGCTCGAGAGATTGAGCGGGCATGCTTTCTATTGTTTTCTTGACGGGTATTCGGGATACTATCAAATCCATATATCACCCGAAGATCGTGAGAAAACAACATTTACATGCCCGTATGGGACATTTGCGTATAATCGAATGCCATTTGGATTGTGCAACGCCCCCGCGACATTTCAACGGTGTATGATGTCATTGTTTGCGGACATGGTGGAAGATTTCTTGGAAATCTTTATGGATGATTTCTCCGTGTTTGGAGACGATTTCGATTCATGTCTCACACATCCCAGCACGAGTATTGAAGAGATGTGAAGAGACTAATCTTGTGCTTAGCGGGAGAAATGTCATTTGATGGTTACGGAAGGTATAGTACTAGGCCACCGCATATCAAAGAACGGTATAGAGGTGGATAGAGCCAAAGTTGAGGTGATCGAGAAATTACCTCCACCTACTTAATCTTAAAACTTTGCGAGGTTTTTAGGCCACGCGGGATTTTATCGTAGGTTTATCAAGGACTTTTCCCTGGTCTCAGACCTCTTACCGAATTATTGGCCAAGGATGTGCCATTCGTGTTTTCTAATGAGTGCATAAAAGCTTTCAACGAAATAAAAAGTAGGCGATCAACGCACCCGTTACGAGTCGCACCGGATTGGGATCTTCCGTTTGAGCGATGTGTGATGCAAGTGACAACTGCTGCATGTTGGCGCCGCTTTGGGTCAAAGAAAAGATAAGATTTTTAGGCCCATTTATTATGCAAGCCGGACTTTGAATGCTTTGCCCAAAGAAATTACGCCACAACGGAGAAGGAACTTCGGCCGTTATCTTTGCCTTTGACAAGTTTAGATCCTACTTAGTGGGATCTAAAGTCCTTGTGGACTGACCATGCGGCTCTTAAGTATCTCTAGCAAAGCAAGATTCAAAGCCGAGGCTTGTTGAGATGGATTCTCTTCTTTGCAAGAATTTGACATAGAAATCCGAGATAAGAAAGGAAGTGAGAACGTGGTGGCCGATCATCTATCGCGCTTACAATTAGAGGATGGTGAGGAATTACCGAGATAGGAGAATCTTTTCTGATGAACAACTTTTCTCCATCACCACCATCGGGGGACAAGATGATTGTCTTTGCGGTTTCTTCGCGAATAGAGGTTGTGAAGGAGAAGAAGCAACCATGGTTTAGTTTGTTTGTCAATTATCTATCCGCAAAATACCTACCACCGAATCTCCTTGTGCAAGAAAGAAAAAAATTCTTTAAAGATCTTAGACACTACTATTGGGATGAGCCTTATTTATTTAAGCTAGGATCGATAATATTTTTCGAAGATGTGTGCCGAAGAAGAATATAATGATATCTGAAGCATTGTCATTCTATGAAGTTGGAGGACACTATGGGGGAGAAAAAACCGCGGCTAAGGTCCTCCAATGCGGTTTTTATTGGCCGACATTGTTTAAGGATGCACACCAATATGCAAAGGCATGTCATTCTTGTCAAATGACGGGGAATATTTCAAGGAGGAATGAGATGCCACTCGAGAGCATCTTAGAAGTAGAGCTTTTTGACGTTTGGGGAATAGATTTTGTTGGACCCTTCACTTCATCATTATCTAACCGATACATCTTAGTTCTTTTGTAGATTACGTATCCAAATGGGTTGAGGCTATTGCTTCCCCTACTAACGATGCTAGGGTTGTGGTTAGATTCTTGAAGAAGAACATTTTTACAAGGTTTGGGACGCCAAGGGCGATTATAGCGACAATGGTAGTCATTTTTGTAATAAACCTTTTGAACGGTGATGGTTAAGTATGGGGTTCGACATAAGCTAGCATCGGCATATCACCCCAGGACTAGTGGACAGGTAGAAGTCACCAATCGAGAGATAAAGCGTATCCTGGAGAAAACTGTCAATACGACCAGAAAGGATTGGTCGTTACGTTTAGACGACGCTTTGTGGGCTTATAGGACTGCATATAAAACCTCGATTGGAATGTCACCATATAGGATTGTTTTTGGAAAGGCATGCCATCTACCTGTAGAACTGGAGCACCGGGCCATGTGGGCAACAAGGATGCTAAATTTTGATGAGACGTTGGCCGGTGAGAAGAGGATGTTAGAATTAACTCGCCTGGAGGAGTTTCGTTTAGAGGCATACGAGAATGCCAAGATTTTCAAGGAGCGCACGAAGAAGTTCCATGACAAGAAGATTACGGATAGGACCTTTCAAGAGGGTGATCTAGTTCTCTTATACAATTCGCGCTTAAGACTCTTCCCGGGTAAGTTGAAATCAAGATGGTGTGGCCCATTTCAAGTACAACACGTCTTTCCTTACGGAGCGGTGAAGCTATTCAATTTCAAAGACGAGTCCCGGATTTGTGGTCAATGGACATCGTATTAAGCATTATCACGGGCTTCCGCTGCGGGCTGAGGAGGAAGTTTTGTACCTCGATGACCACTGTCTATGAATAAACCAATCTTGAGTGAGTCGAGCTAGCGACTATAAACTTAGAACTACTACCTATAAATATCCTTTTTCGTTTTTCTTTTTAATAAAGTAGCATGCGCCTATCACGGTTTTTTTCATCTCGGCATGTTCCGAGTCTAAGTTCGGAATAAACGAGGTTTTTTCCTTGATAGCCGTCATGTGAGTTTTTTATCCGGGTTTAAATCCCTTTTGGTCTTGTCCATGGCGGTATAAAATAAAGTGGCTTAAGCTTGTTTTTAGATATCTATATCTAATTCTTGCCACATTATCTTATAACTTCCATAGACATGGTATTTGACGATTTCGTGGAGTTTGTACTGTTTATACGGGATGTGTCTGTCTCCCCACGCTGTGCCGATGATTACTCCGATATTGTTCCTTTACTTGGGAGCCGTTTCCAGAGCTAAGTCTTTCATCTTGAACTCTCATTTATTTTTGTCATTGAGGACAATGCCATGTTTAAGTGGGGGGCAGGGGACTTAGCTATATATTGTGCTATATGTTGAAAAAGTCAAGGGGAACGGAATACCGAGACAATATTGAGCCAAAATTAAAACATTTATGGATAAATGCCAAGATGTTTAACTCATACCCTTAAAACTTGTGAAGTTCTTATACTTAGAATTGATAGGAAACGAACCAAGTCGCGTGAGTACGTGGTCATGTTATACTTTTGCGATAAATTGTAAGTAAACTTAAGGATATTCATGCCAACAAGTGCAAGTAGTTAGGTATTGTTCAATTACTCAACATGTGAATCGGCGAGTACCGCATGAATTATAATAATTGAGAGAAGTATGTGTACATTGCGTAGATAATTGGTTATGAGGACTGAGTGTCGACATTTGTCGGCGATGTATTCGATCTTCTAGCCAACAAAAGCGGAGTAATAAGCTTGGGACGTACTGTGTTTTGACAATGTATTAAAACAACGGGCTTGTAGTAAGTTACCAAAGTAGCCTCGCGCTTGTGGTAATATTCGATGCTAATATTTGATCTAAGATAGAGGGATGCCACTAAAAAGTTTTCCTTCTTGAGATTGATAGTATCGAAAAATATGAAGATATGAAAAGAATATTCAACTCTTTAAGAGGCTTTGAGTAGTACTCGGTCTCCAAGTCCAAAAACCACATAGATACGCTCTTGCTTATTGTTCTAGTGCTTTAACCATTGCGAGGCATAAGAAGTATGAATGCGATGATGTTGGTAAATTTAGACATGAAGTACGCATAAACTCTAATCTTGTTACATTTATATAAAACCAATGCACATGCACACGATCACGTCGATTCATAGCAAGTAGTGAATAATGCATATCTTATGAGCATGACTGGTATGAATTGACTCGGGTTTCTTGTGTAAGTATGAGTTGACCACAGAAAATGTTGTCTTGGGAAATGACTTATTGATGCTTTGTTCGGGACGAAGCAAAGTTTAAGTGGGGGGCATTTTGATGACAGTTAAAATATACCCATTTATGTCATCAATTATAACCTTAAATCGGAGTTAATTATATATATTTCATATTTAATCACGTGTTTATATTTATTATTTAATGATAAGTGATTATTAATATGATAATTGGTATTTAGCTATTTTTTATTATAAAAGAGCAATTAATTGTGTGATAAATGCTGATTTTGCAGATCATGGTAAATCGGGAAGATAATTATCATACAATCGGGAGATCTCAAGATAAAAGATAAGAAAATCGGAGCATTAAAGAAAAGATAAATCAGTTCAGTTCAAAAGCATGGAGTGGGGAACAAGTCAGACGAACCGAGTGTGAAAACGCGTAAAGAGGGAGGCTCGGTCGACCGAGCCATGCCATTCGGTCGACCGAGCGTGTACGTTCGGTCACCCGAGCCTAATGTGATAAATGCATGTCAATCTTACGGATTCTCCCTATGTCGGCTACAAGCTGCTATATAAACGGCGGCCACGATCTTTGAGAAAGACACACCACTACAACACAAAACAATTCATACAATTTTAGATTTTGAGTTTTAGTTTTATTTTCCTTATGTTCGTACATTGTGGATTCGTCGGATTCTCCGATTAGGGAGCGCATTAAAGAGTGGGAGTCACTCTCGTCTTCGAGGGTATGACTATTCAATTATGCAATCTTTATTCATAGATCGATATATTTTATTATGGAGTAGTTTTTCTTGTATTGGTTGCGTGATGTAGATTTATTTACGAACCCATGTGTTTAGGTTAGAAACGTTAAGAAGTAATCATGATTTGTTCCGACACGGAAGCTGTGTTCGGTCGACTAGACGTGTCACTCGGTCGCCCGAGTCTTCGTTCGGTCGACCGAGCACAGGCAATATGTAGGGCAATATTATGATCGGCTTCGACTACGTCGAATTCTACGAATTGGAATTAAAACGAGTAATTAAACTTTGATCAACTTAGTTATTCGTCATCATAATTTAACATGAAACCTAAAAAGTGATTGTTACTTAGGATATAGATTGAATCGGCATCTAAGAAGTACGCCTTACCCTAGGAATGTTGCTTAGATGAGGTTACGGTTTATACCGGCATCCTTAGTTTCGTAATTGTGTCAGAAGTTATATGAGATGGAGGCATTAAAAAGCGAAGTCACGTAATGGAGGCACGATGATTTAGAGGGCCTAATTGGAACTAAATCTACCTTAGGGGATGACTCCCGTAGTCATAATAATTAATCTTTAACGTTTGTTTTGTCTCGTTATCATCCTAATTCACATGGGGGAGTTAAAATCTACTAGCGTAATCAATACTATTTGTCTAGATAATTCAACCGTATTATCCGTGTTTTAGTAGTCTTTAGTCTTTCTTTGTGGTCTTTTGTGTCTTGTGGTTGTCACTATTTTATTCTACTGCATTTAGTTGGTCGTAGGCTTTGCCCGCTTTCAATTTAGTTCTAATAGGATAAAGTTGTGTTTTATTTGTGCCGAGTCTCTGTGGGATCGACCTCGACTCTATCGACTATACTACAATTGAACCTAGTTCTCTTGCTAGTGTGTTAGTAGGCATCGAGTTAATAATTTAACTTGACCACGTCATCAAGCTTTATAGAGGAATCATTGGATCCCTACTCTATCTAACTGCAAGCAGACCTGATATAGCTTTTGCGGTAGGAGTATTTTCCGAGTTTCAAACTCAACCAAAAGAATCACACCTACTACAAGCCAAGAGAATAATCAAATACCTAAAAAACACCATCAATGTTGGAATTTGGTATCCAAAAGATGGAGGATTCAAGCTAATGTCTTATTCGGATTCGACTATCTTTGGATGCAAGATAGATAGAAAAAGCACCCACTGGAACATGTCAAATGCTAGGCGACGAGACTAGTATCATGGTTTAGTAAGAAGCAAAACTCCATATCTACATCAACAGCTGAAGCAGAATATATAGCAGCAGGCAGCTGTTGTGCACAAGTACTATGGATCAGACAACAACTAAGGGATTATGGAATGGAGGAGAAAACAATTCCAATTATGTGTGACAACACAAGTGCAATATCTATTCTTGCGAAAACCTAGTATTACACTCAAGAACAAAACACATTGATGTGAGAAATCACTTTATCAGAGATCATGTTGAAAAAGGGGATGTTATTCTAAGATACATACCCACTGAAGATCAATTGGCTGACATCTTCAAACAACCACTCAGTCATGAACGATTCAGCAAGTTGAGAACTGAGTTGGGAATAATATAAATTGACTAAGTACTAAGGAGCAGCTAACTGGAGTAATCGGCTAAGTAACTTCACCAGCTGACTAAACCTTTGCCATTATGATTGAGCTCATTTGGCAGGTAAGGCACTGGTACTCCGTGAAGTCAACACACTGATTGTTAGGAACAGTTATATACATCAGCTCAGTGAAGAAGTCACTACACCGGCTTAGTGACTAGTCAAGTCACTCCACCGAAATATACATTGAAGTAAACAGCAAACTAAAACGTGAACTAAATCAACTTTATACACGTAGAAAATCAAGAAGTTATGGAGGATTATTTTGTGGAAAATTACACATGTGGAGATCAATTCATAATCATGGAGGTAACTATATTATTTTCGAATTACAAACGCCTCGATATCCGGGATTTATCATTACTTCCCTCAATTCTCTCTCCCACTACACTCAAATACCATGATTTACATACACAAAATCACGTCATTACGTCACAAAATCCTTCCATATTCAACCACGTTCACACTACCGAAAATCATCGTATATAATCCACACTTAGAGGTTTTTCAGAAATCTTTACGCTATCTTGCAAATCTTAAACCCTACTTTGTTTTCTCTCTGAAAAATCGAAGCTTTCTTTTCAAAATCACAAATCCCATTAAAACAATGGCCTCATCCTCTTCAATATCTCCCACAGAACGATATTTTGAAAAATCGATCATCATTGGATCATTTTTTAGGCCTGAACACTATCTCTCTGTTCGGTAAAAACTAGTTTTACAATTTATAAACCGAAACACCCCAAGTATAAGGTTCGTAGTATAGGATGTTAACGGGTCGTCCTAAGGGAGTGGAATGTTTATCGGATCAAGGAACAATTATTCTATCGATTATGTCATGACTATTAACTACAACTAGGGTTTAAACTAATTAAACTATAAAAAACAATGAACAATAATTAAGATGATGAACAGTACGATGAACAGTAACTTGGAACAGAAAATTTGCAGAAAAATAACAATTAACATCTAGGGTTCCTAAAACAACTAAACGTAGCAATCAAATTGATACGAGCTATTCGATTTATCAAGTAATTAAAAAGAAACGGCAAGGCAACGGGAATCCACCAATTAACCAACCCAACCCCAACTAGATGGCAAGTTAAATATACGATTTTTAGTAATGATCTATCACGATTTCGATAGAATTTCTTTAAACGAATTCTAGGGTTTCGTTTTCTTTTTCAAGCAAAACTAAACGGCATGCAAAACAAGATCATTAGATCGTCTCCAAAACTCTACTCAATTAATTATAAACGATCTCTCGAATTACAACTAATTGCATCAATTGAAAGACTAAGGCTTGAACAATCTTCTCGTATAAATTCAAAGCATAAAAGTAGTTTTATCAATCTTTCGATTCAAATAAAACGTAAACAATATAAAACGATATTCAATTGACGAAAAACCGTAACTTAACTCACTAAAAATACAGCAAAAATCTCTCTAGTTGGTGTTGATGTTGATCGGTTTCATCCGTTGTCCCACCGCGGTGTGCTTAGCCAACAATCATGTTGTTGAACATGATTATTGGATTGGAAGAATTCATCTTCTAATTAGGCTTTGGTGCGGTTTGGAATAATGTGGTATGAATTGTGGGCTTTGCTTTCTCTATTAAAAAGTGCGGCTTTGGAATTATGATGATCTTTAGGGTTTCCCATACCTTTGTTTAAATAGAAGAGTAAGGCGGTGGACTATGGCGGCGGTTCGGACGCTCGTCCAAAGCTGTTCTTTGCAACTACGTATCCAAATTCCTTGCATGGACGGTCGATGTTACGAACGGTTTGATGAAAAGGCGAAGACTACGAATGGAACTCTTCTTACGGATCTTGCATGGACGGTTCATCTTTCAGACGCCAGTTCGCGTGGCTTGGACGCCAGTCCAGCTGACATGCATGGTGAACGAACGTTCAGAACACTTCAAACCCGATTTCCATCTTGATCTTTAAACGATTTCATCTCTATCCTTTCTCCATCATATAAATCCAATCATGCACCTCCTTCAATCCTTTTTAAGCTCAAAAATGTGTATCTACGAGAGGGTAAAAACATGCAAACTGTAGAAGCATATATATAGATATAAAATACCGATAAAATCACGTAATAAGCATGATTTTACATTTTAACTATTCAAAACATCATTCTCTCAATTTATCCTTTTAGCAAGTGATTTTCTATAGAAATCACTAAAACACGGAAGATATTGCTACGAAATAACTCGATAAAAACTATAAAATTAGTCGTAAACAACTCCCCCACACTTAAACTTTTGTTCGTCCCGAACAAAATAATCAAAACTAGCTCACTTTCATATGCAATCCAAATAGATTCCTAACTCACGTAACAAAAGATACAACAACCATAGCAAGTAATACCATCATAGAGATAGATTCGATGTGTGTGTGTCAAGCCCTTTTCAATCTTCACAATCCTTTCAAACAAAGACCCCTTCAAATAGTTTAATGACTTTCCTAGTTATAGACAGTAATTGTTCCACCCAAAGTCTTCCCGCGCACTCAGTAGGATAATCCCTACAACATATCTTTTAGTTTATACTAGGTATAAGATTAACGATAACCAAGTCTTTATTTTTTCACTTTGATACGCATATTAGAATGAGCTCTTACCCGTCATAGTAGAATAGGGTGTTTCGTGATAACACCTACCTTACTCAAATCATAAGGTAGCTTCTTCTAGCGTCGTGAGCTCTTAGTCATCATAGTGGTATAGGACATTTCGTGATAATGCCCTACCGCACTCCAATCATTAACCAACTTCCGACACACCCATTTATTTATTATTAACTCAAATTTTTCAAAAAAACATTAGTTACGTTTCACTTATCACATTCAAACCTTCGGATATTCACGGTTCACGTTACGAACTTAGGTGTTACTTCAACTTTACTTACTATTAAGAACAAATATCTCTAAGATAAATCACTAAAATAATGAAAGGATACAGTTCAAAATTTTTGCTTCAATATCAAAGGCTTTCGTGAGTGTAAAAATGAATACTATCTCAAATCAGTAAAAACATGCTATAATTATCTCACGAAGTCACATAAAATCATTGTCAGGAAACTACAACTAGCAAGCCTTTGTTTCAATTACATGCTCAAGATTTACAAATATCCAAGTGTAAATTTAAAATTTCACTATTTATCAAAGATCACAAATATTTACTCATACTGTCGAAAATAAAGCATGAATTGCACCCCCCCCCCACACTTAAATCACATTATGTCCTCGGAATGTGCAAATAAAAAAAAAAGAATACTTAGGCGGTTCCAAAGATGGTTGTCGGGCGGTAGATTGGCGGCGGTCGGGCCGGAGCATGAATAAACCGCGCACTCGTATCGAACGAGACAACATTGAAAGTAATAACTTGCAAACACTGCTCAAACGTATCGCAACACTCGACATAACGATAATCTCGGGGTATACGGGGTATATGAGTAAACATGTATACACATAAAACAACCACAAATAGGCCAAGGATAACCAACACACAACCCCCAAGGTTTTATTCCTAATAACCTAAAAACTTAACTAAAAAGAAATACTTAAAAGACTAGGTTTGCCTCTAGTAGCGCTTCTTTTATGTCATTAGCTTGACACGGATTTCAAAGTCAACCCGGATCGGGCCACTTTGGCTTCTTGCTGGCCACTTCTTCCTCGGTATCGAATGAAGGACGGGGGTGTGACCACAACGACGGCAAGTCAAGTGCTCTACTAAGTGTTTGAACTTAACTCTCCGGATAGCGACTCTCCTCTTCTTCTCGTTCTTGCGCGGCGCAAGCTTCGGTATGCGACATGTTCGAAGGCTCGGAAGAAGGATCCTCACGGGTAGATATCAAAATGTCATCATCCGAACTAAAGAAGTTGGTTGGAATCTCATCGCAAATCAGAATATCAGGCGTCGCAACCCTCTTTTGAAAGTACAGGGTCTCAGGCTTTTCTTTTGGCTGCCCAAAATACTTCGAGTCTTTAACCATTGACCTTAAAGGTTGATTACCATACCCGTTCAACGTGATCGCTCCACTTGGATTGACATCGATAACTTCAAAGGGGCCAGACCATCTAGATTTTAGCTTACCGGCAAACAAATGGAGCCGGGTATTATAAAGTAAAGCCATATCACCCACTTTGAATTCTCGATCCTTGATCTTGGCATCGTGGAGTATCTTAGTTCTTTCCTTGCTTGATTCTTGCATTCTCATATGCTCTGAGTCTAAATTCGTCGAGCTCATTTAATTGTAATAACCTCTTTTCCCCACAGAGTTGGCTATCAAAATTCAAGAATTTAATAGCCAAGTAGGCTCTGTGCTCAAGCTCGACTGGTAAATGGCAAGCTTTGCCATAGACCATTTGGAAGGGTGACGTGCCCATCGGGGTCTTAAACGCGGTGCGATAGGCCCAAAGTGCGTCATCCAACTTTAGACTCCAGTTGGATCTATTTGAGTTCACGGTCTTTTCTAAAATTCTTTTAAGGCTTTGGTTGCTTATCTCGACTTGTCCACTTGTTTGGGGATGATATGGTGTACCGATTTTGTGTCTAACACCATATTTCTCAAGAACTTTATCAAGCGGCGCGTTGCAAAAATGAGTACCTTCATCACCAATGAGGGCTCTAGGACAGCCGAATCTGGTGAAGATATTCTTTTGCAAGAATTTCTTCACAACTTAGTGATCATTAGTTTGGGTGGCTATTGCCTCCACCCACTTGGAGACGTAGTCTACACAGACAAGAATGTATTTATTTCCACACGACGATGGAAAGGGTCCCATGAAATCAATTCCCCACACGTCGAAGACTTCGCATTCCAGAATGGGTCTAAGTGGCATTTCCATCCTATTACTTTGCCTCCCAATTCTCTGGCACCTATCACAACCTTTACAAAAGGCTTTTGCGTCCTTAAAAAGAGTCGGCCAGTAGAATCCAGCTTGGAGGATTTTTGCAACTGTCTTGGGTGCTCCGGAGTGTCCTCCTGTGGGACCACTATGACATTGCTCCGAAATATCCTATTGCTCGTGTTCCGGAACACACCTTCTAAGAAACCCGTCTTTACGGACCTTGAACAGATGAGGATCCTCCCACACGAGATATTTTAGATCAGAAAAGAACTTCTTCTTCTCCTGATACGTCATTTCCTCTAAATGTCCACTTGCTAAATAGTTGACGTAATCAGCGTACCATGGCCTAACAGTATCAAGCTTCATCAATTGCTCAGTAGGGAAATCGATGCCTATTTCCTTGTGATTTACGCCACCCTCATTTACTAGGCGAGACAGATGATCAGCCACAACATTATCACTACCCTTCTTATCTTTGATCTCAAGGTCAAACTCTTGCAAAATTAGAATCCATCTGAGTAACCTTGGCTTTGCATCTGCTTTGTCCATAAGGTAGCGTAGGGCTGCATGGTCTGTCCAAACTACAACTTGAGACCCTAGAAGATAACTTCTAAACTTGTCAATAGCAAAAACGACGGCTAAGAATTCCTTCTTAGTCGTGGTGTAATTGCATTGAGCCGGGTTCAAGGTGCGGCTCGCATAGTAAATGGGCCTAAACTTTTTATCAATTCTTTGACCTAAAACTGCGCCGACTGCGTAGTTAGAGGCATCACATAATAATTCAAAAGGCTTAGTCCAGTCAGGTGCGATTAAGATAGGGGCACTTATGAGCTTTTCCTTCGGGGCAATTGAAAGCTTCTTTGCATTTCTCATCAAACAAGAACATAACATCATCTTTAAGAAGGTTAGATAAGGGCTTGGCTATTGTGGAAAAGTCCTTAATAAATCGCTTTGTAGAAGCCAACATGACCAAGAAAACCGCGTACCTCTTTGACAGTTTTCGGGTACGACATTTTTTCAATGGCTTCTACCTTAGCCTTATCAACTTGAATACCACTTCTGGACACCTTGTGTCCCAGAACTATCCCATCATCTACTAGAAAATGGCATTTCTCCCAGTTAAGCACTAAATTCTTTTTAACACAGCGTTGAAGTACCATATCTAGATTTTCCAAAATCTCATCAAAGCTATCGCCATAGAATGAGAAATCATCCATGAAGACTTCCATACATTTCTCCACAAGTCCATCGAAAATGGCCAACATGCACCGTTGAAATGTTGCTGGTGCATTGCATAACCCGAAAGGCATTCTGTGAAAAGAAAAAGTGCCAGATGGGCACGTAAACGTGGTCTTCTCCTGGTCATTAGGGTCGATGGCTATCTGGAAGTAACCAGAATATCCATCGAGGAAACAATAATACTTGTGACCACTCAGTCTTTCAATAAGCTGGTCAATCAAGGGTAAGGGGAAATGGTCTTTTGCGGTGACTTCATTCAATCTGCGATAATCGATGCAGACTCTGTAGCCAGTCACAAGGCGTAAAGCTATCTCTTCCCCCTTTTCATTCTTTTCAACGGTGATACCTCCCTTCTTTGGCACAACTTGGGTGGGGCTAACCCACTCAGTTTGTCGGCGATTGCATAGATAATTCCCATGTCTAACCACTTTATAACTTCTTTCTTGACAACCTCCTGCATATGTGGATTCGGCCTTCGGCGAGGTTGTCTTACTTTCTTAGCTCCTTCCTCCGTTCGGATTTTATGCATGCACACATCGGGGCTGATTCCTCGGATATCACCCACTTGCCAACCGAATGCGAGGATGTTCTTTTCAAGCACTTTTATCAGTAGTGCTTCTTGCTCGGACTCGAGTTTCGAAGAGATGATCAAGGGCAATTTATCACCATCCTTAAGAAAAATGTACTTAAGGTGTTGAGGAAGCGGTTTAAGCTCCAAGTCAGTAGGTGGTTGCTCAATACTAGGTTTTAAAGGGCCACCTTTTTCCTTATGTGCTTGAAGTGGTTGACAGTAGAACACCTCATCTTCCCGAGGCATAACCCCAGAAAGATATTGGATAACATCATCCATAGGGATCCTTACGTCGATGTACACTTCCTCCTTCGATGCTTGATCATCTTTCTCAACTCTTCTTCTTCTAGCTCCTCTGCTAGGCTTGTTCCAAATCATCAACCTCCCAATGAGTAGTCTCTCTCCGAAATCCACTTCGTCCCGACTACCCATCGGGGCTTCCTCTTCTCCGGGGTTAAAGTCTTCTGATGCGGCTCTTTGAAATCATCGTTCATTGATGGGAATCTCCATGTTTCTTGTTCATTGACAGGCTCATTGTGAGCAAGTCGTGAAGATGACTCGTCAGTGACTACGGCCTGTAATGAAACAGAAGATGGTCCACAGTCAGCTTGATCTTGAATGTTTATAACTTCGAAAACACCTATCTCTGTTAGCTCTACCGCTTCTTCAGAGTTGGCATCTTCTTCGTCCTCATAAACTTCTTCAACGAACGAGATTTCTTCAATCAAGGTTTCCTCAGGACTTTTCCCTCGTGTGAAGGTAACAGATGTATCATCGACTCTAAGCGTAATCTGACCCTTACAGAAATCGATGAGGGCGGCAGAGGTATCCAAGAAGGTCCGGCCTAGAATTAGGGGCATCTCTTTGTCAGGTGGATAGTCTAAGATAACCCAGTCGGTAGGGAAAACCAAGCCTCCAACATGGAGAAGGACATTGGCAACACAACCAGCTGCTGAGCGGCTTGATCGGTCTACCATCTGAAGAGAAATAAGGCGTTCCCGCATTCTTTTATCTAAACCGAGCTTTTTGCAGACGTTCAATGGCATCACATTTATAGAGGCCCCTGAGTCGCATAAGACATTTTGGAACTTGTGGCCTTCAATCTCACAGGAGATTGAAGGTCTTCCGGGGTCACCTCGCTTAATAGCAACTTTTTGTGAAACCATGGAACATTCCTCTCTTAAAACTTCATCTGCCATCCCTTGAAGCTTCTTCTTGCTTCCACAAACTTCTTTAAGATACTTAGAGCACTTGGGCATTTCAGTCAATACCTCAGCTAGGGGTATACTCACTTTGGTGTCTCTAAGCATCCTCCTCACTCCGTCATATTGTCTGTCAAGACTGAGGGTATTCTCTTTCCTCTTTGGTGGATAAGGAAGGGCTTTATCATTGTCAGGGGAACAGCCACTTGACTTTTTAATGGCTTCGTCTTCCTGATCCTTCCATCTCACAAACTTCTCCTCCCTCCTCTTTGTCAGGGGAACAACCACCTAACTTTTCCTCGAATCAGAATCATCCTCATCCCCCGAAGAGCCATCATCATTAAGCTCCTCCTCACTGTTGGTTTCTTCGGTATATGATTTCTGATTGCCCCCTCCTGAACTTATTACGTCGGGGAGGGGCTGCTCGTTTCCCGACACCTTTCCGGGTCCCGCACCTTACCACTTCTCAAGGTAACTTCATTCAACTCTTGGTCTCCATACTCCCATTGAGGTGTGATGGCGGTGCAAACATTGATATATGCTTTTGGATTTCTCTCGGTATAACTTGGAAATTTACCGTGGGGTCGATTGCTTGATGTTACGCCATACGCCCCGACTGTCTCTCTATTGCCTTGACACTAGTAGACGGGGTCTTCACCATGTCCACTAGCTCATCAAACTTATGTTGAGGGACACGTGAGGTGGTATGATTTTGATGTTGGCTTTGATTCCAACCACTTGAGGTCTTTGGGAGTTGGGATTATGAGATTGATTAACCACCCCGGGAGGTGGTCTTTGATAACACGAGTTGAAAGAAGGGTTAGAATTGGATGGGCCGGGTGGTGCATTGGGACGTTGAAATCCGGAATAATTCCGGTTCGATTGAAGCTTCCAAAGGTTTGGTTGAAATTCACTTCCTCGGTAATTTCATCTCCCGCACTTTGCATTCCCAAGTAGTTCACATCGGCTTGCCCTTGTTCTTCTTTGCATTTGTAAATTGGCTAGGCTTTTGCTAATTACTTCCATTTGAGCAACTAACACCTTGGTCTCGGAATTGCTCGCGACGATTCCTTCTTATTCCCACTAACATTGGTCTTCCTAGGACTTGACCACATGTTATTCTTTGCTATAGTTTCGGCCACCACAGTAAGCGGTATCATCACCTCCCCCAGGAATGATCCATGAGCGGTTGAATCAAGGAAGTCTCTATTTGGTTGAGAGACACCTCGGTAGAATAACTCTAGTAGCTCATGTCTACTTGTATCCATGGTTGGGGCACTTCCTCATCAACGATTTAATCTCTCCCATGCTTTCCCCACACTCTCACCATCAAGTTGTTCAAATGTGGCTATCTCCCTTTTCATGTCCATGATTGTCCCGGAGTGAGACAAACTTCGAGCAAAGTCTCTTTTGACATCATTCCGGGTACGGAGAGAATGATGGGCTAAAGATTTGAACCAACGGTTTGCTTCACCCTTTAGAGCAAACGGGAAGAGTTTTAACTTGACAATCTCGGAATCAACACCGGGATAGTGGCACAGCTTCGCGGTTCGAACGAAGGTGGACAAGAAGTCATGGGGATCTTCGTCGGCGGTGCCATGAAAAGAACTATTACGGACCGGTCCTACCACTCCATTTTTCGGATCGAAGTTCACTTACCCCCGTATGCGGAGGCGAATAGGTCTATGCCCTTCCGGGAAGTCTTGGTCAAGATAGGGAGCATAGGGGTCTTGATTTAAGCTTGGTTTAGTGGTTTTGACGGAATTGTTTAAGCGATTATTTATTCCGGCTTGTTGATTACTGTTGTTCTTTGTATTTCACTGCATACGTTGAAGGATTAGATTCATTTGGGCTTGGGGATCTGGATTTTGAACTTCGTTAGCCATAATGTCTGGATTCGGGAAGAGCTTTCTCCTGAGAATAGATCGCTCGGGCTCGGGATTAAAGATGAGAGGTCCTTCTTACTCCTGGTTTGCATAAACCGGAAGAGCGAAACGAGGAAGAAATCAACCATAGGGTTGATGAGAACGAGCTCGAGAGAAGATTGGAGGATTTAGAAGTTTAGAAAGATAGAAGAGAAGAGAAGAGAAAGAAAAGTGAAATATTCGGGCGGGCGGCATTCGGTGTAAGTGGACGCTAGTTCAGAGAGGATTCAGGAAGTGAACGCTCGTTCAGAGCACTGAACCGGCGTTCAGAAGACAGATGGGGGGGGGGGTAGACGGGCGTTTAAAGTCTAGACGAGCGTTTGGTAATTCAGATGCTCGTCTGATCAGCTTAAACGATGCAGAGAAAAAAAAAATTTGAACAGACGGGCGTCTGAAAGGATGGACGCCTGTTGAGACAGCGAAACTAAACTCTAAAGTAAATTAAAATAAAGAAAATACAGATAAAATAAAATCAAACTATAATAATATAACGTAATGTTTAAACTAAAACCTATAAATAAAATAAAAATAAAAGTTGCTAAAATAAAAACCTAGACTAATAAAAACCAAGGCTGTTAAACTAAAAATCTAACGTGAACAATAACATAAATAAAAAAACTATGATAAATCAAATCTATGAAATCTAAAATCTAAAATCTAAGGTAAATCTAAAACACGAAAATTAGAACTAAAAGGCAAAATCGAAAAATAATAAAGAGAAAGGAAAACTTATGAAAAATCTAAAATCTAAAATCTAGACTAAAATAAAATAAAATAAAATAAAAACGTAACTATTAGATTATCACCTAAAAAAATTAGTATCAATACAAAAATTGCACCTATAAGAATCCGACAACCGTTACCGACTCCCCGCCAACGGCGCCAAAAACTTGTTCGGTAAAAACTAGTTTTACAATTTATAAACCGAAACACCCCAAGTATAAGGTTCGTAGTATAGGATGTTAACGGGTCGTCCTAAGGGAGTGGAATGTTTATCGGATCAAGGAACAATTATTCTATCGATTATGTCACGACTATTAACTACAACTAGGGTTTAAACTAATTAAACTATAAAAAACAATGAACAGTAATTAAGATGATGAACAGTACGATGAACAGTAACTTGTAACAGAAAATTTGCAGAAAAATAACAATTAACATCTATGGTTCCTAAAACAACTAAACGTAGCAATCAAATTGATACGAGCTATTCGATTTATCAAGTAATTAAAAAGAAACGGCAAGGCAACGGGAATCCACCAATTAACCAACCCAACCCCAACTAGATGGCAAGTTAAAGATACGATTTTTAGTAATGATCTATCACGAATTCGATAGAATTTCTTTAAACGAATTCTAGGGTTTCGTTTTCTTTTTCAAGCAAAACTAAACGGCATGCAAAACAAGATCATTAGATCGTCTCCAAAACTCTACTCAATTAATTATAAACGATCTCTCGAATTACAACTAATTGCATCAATTGAAAGACTAAGGCTTGAACAATCTTCTCGTATAAATTCAAAGCATAAAAGTAGTTTTATCAATCTTTCGATTCAAATAAAACGTAAACAATATAAAACGATATTCAATTGACGAAAAACCATAACTTAACTCACTAAAAATACAGCAAAAATCTCTCTAGTTGGTGTTGATGTTGATCGGTTTCATCCGTTGTCCCACCGCGGTGTGCTTAGCCAACAATCATGTTGTTGAACATGATTATTGGATTGGAAGAATTCATCTTCTAATTAGGCTTTGGTGCGGCTGGAATAATGTGGTATGAATTGCGAAATTTCTTTGCTCTTTCTATTAAAAAGTGCGGCTGGAATTATGATGATCTTTAGGGTTTCCCGTACGCTGTTTAAATAGATGAGTAAGGCGGTGGACTATGGCGGCGGTTCGGACGCTCGTCCAAGCTATTCTTTGCAACTCGTATCCAAATTCCTTGCATAGACGATGGTCGATGTTACGAACGGTTTGATGAAAAGCTGAAGACTCTGAATGGAACTCTTCTTCTGGACGGTGCATGGACGCTGGTTCATCTTTCAGACGCCAGTTCGCGTGGCTTGGACGCCAGTCCAGCTGACATGCATGGTGAACGAACGTTCAGAACACTTCAAACCCGATTTCCATCTTGATCTTTAAACGATTTCATCTCTATCCTTTCTCCATCATATAAATCCAATCATGCACCTCCTTCAATCCTTTTTAAGCTCGAAAATGTGTATTTACGAGAGGGTAAAAACATGCAAACTGTAGAAGCATATATATAGATATAAAATACCGATAAAATCACGTAATAAGCATGATTTTACATTTTAACTATTCAAATCATCATTCTCTCAATTTATCCTTTTAGCAAGTGATTTTCTATAAAAATCACTAAAACACGGAAGATATTGCTACGAAATAACTCGATAAAAACCATAAAATTAGTCGTAAACACTCTCCTTACGTGATAATGATGTACAAGCTCAACGACTAGTTGATGGCTATACGAATGCGGGGTTAATGACCTTCCTAAACCCCCCATAAATGGGATATGCTATGAGAACCTTATTGCATTTTGGAAAAATGCAAAGTTTGTGCCCGACACAAAGAAGAGTGATCCCGATTGCATTAAGAGTTTAATTTTTGGGAAAGAAATGGTCATCACACCTGGTGTCTTCTCAACGATTCCTACACTACCCATAATTGGTCCGGCTAATGTGAAGTATGTACAAATTGACATCAACAACACGGTGAAATAGCCAAAAATCCTAAAAAGAACAGCAAAACCTACAACCTCCCCAGATCAGCACTCAAGCTTCCATTCGCTGAGTTTGCACCTGTTATCACCAAAAACATTGAAGGCAGAAAAGGGTCGATGGAAAACTTGACCGAGTTACGGGTCAAGTTAATGGCGATTATCTATCAAGGTATTCCCTTTGGCTGGTCAACATTTGTATTCAACGGTGAAAAGACCGATTCGAAGGAAATTGATCGACGGTCATGGCACCGAGCAAGAACCTACAGAAGAAAGGTGACTTCTGGGAGAGGAAATATTATGGGTTCCCTCTTCAACACATGTTTGATACTTTGAAGGTAAAACCCATCACTCTGCATCCACCCCACAGGGCCAAGGTAATGTTTACCTATATAAAGGCATCCGTGAAACCCAAGCCCATTGCCGGACGAAAAAGGAAATCACCCGAAAGCAGTAGATCAGGAGTGGGGAGAAGGACCAGATCTCAAAAGGCACAAGAGGACACTACTATGATCAGTGCCTGCAATCAGGATAACCCAGTGGTGATCAGTGACGATACAGCACCTGAGGAAGAGAAACAAGAATAAGTGACATATCTGGAAGAAGGTGAAGAAGGATATCGTCTTACTTCATCTGAAGACGAAGAGATTGAAGATGAAGATGACACTTCTGAAAGTGAGGCAGAACAAGGCAAAGAAGTGCCACTAGAAGGAGATCATCTTCAAGATGATCAAGAGAAGATGGGTATTTCTGATGATGACCTAACTCTTCAAGAGGTGATTCTCAAGAGCCTCAGCAAAGTTTCCAAATAGCCAAGTGAGCCAGCTGATCAAGCTCATTCTGCTGAAATTGCCAACACCCCCACTATTGATCAAAGGGGAACACCAGCAGAAGAAATTAAGTCTCCGGCACATGCAAAGGAACATCAGGCATTCCAGGGCCAGGCAAATGCAAGTACCTCTCAGCAACCTCTCCCTGAACCTGAGAGTGCTGAAGAAGAGAAAAATGAAGTGAAAGAAAAAGAGAAGAATGAAGAAGAAGAGAAAGAAGAAGAGAAGAAAGAAGAAACAGAAGAGAATGAGAAAGATGAGGACAATGAGGATGATGCAACAGCACCAAAGGAAGTTGATCCAGAGAGACTCTTCAACTTGGACATTCAACCCCTCATTGTGGACATGGAGAGACAATACCAGAGCAGGTAAAGCCTGAAACTTGCCCAAAGAAGTGATGAAACCTCCTTAAATCATAAAATTGAGGCCCTCATCAGTCACATTAAGATTCAAGATGAGGTCATGGAGAAACAGGGCAACTTACTATGCAACCTGCAGCATCTAATTCCCTACCATGTCCAGACAAATCTTTAGTTTCTGGATGACAAAATTGATGGCAATCTCAAACCAGTGGTGGATACTTTAAATGCTCATACACATCAACTTCACCATCTGGATGAGGTTATGGAATACTCTGGCGAGCAACTCAACACCCTCATAAAAGTCACTGAGGCAAATAACAAAATCCTGGAGAAAAAAATGGTCCTCTCCCAGAGTCTGAGGCAGCAAATAAAATTCTTGAAGCACGGTTTGGTGCTGCCAAAAAGGTGGAAGGAAGCTCAAAGCCTGAAAGCTCCAGTGGAAAGAAAGAGAGCCCAACAGATAAGGGCAAGGCCATCAAAGGCAATGGCATCAGGTTTAAAGAAAAGGAGAAGTAGCCCTTTTGCTAAACTCATTTAGATATATAAATTCTTTATGCCTTTGATTTTAATAAAAAGATGCAATATCTTAATGCCCTTAAATGGATGAATAAAATTGTTGAGTTTTTATTCCATTGTTTATTATGAAAATTTTGTACACTTATGTTCAGGCTTATGAGGGTTTTGGCATCATCAAAAAGGGGGAAATTGTTAGGAACATTTGATTATGTTTTGATGATGGCCATACTAGTTGTTATAGCAAGCCTGAAATAAGTTAGAATTCTTTGTATAAGTCTTTACTTAGAGTCTGACATGTTGTATAAGTTGAGTCAGACAAGTATTGTACTAGTTGGTAGGACACTTAAGTAAAACGAGATATCCGGCGAGTGAAACCAACCAAGTACAAGCGAGAGAAGCATGACGACACTATGGTTTGACTTATAACCAAGGAAGTATGTGATGACCTTGGATAAGTCTAAGTTATAGCTCAAATGATTAAATATATTGTCAAATATGGTGTACACTGATCTCACTCAAATCAAGGATCAGTGAAGTACAAAAACTACTTGAAGGAATCAAAGAAAAATAATGATGCAGTAAACCGGGAAAGTAAACTGGCTTTCGGCTGAGTAAAGACAGAGCAGTGAAGGAAGAACCAAACGGCCAAGTCAGAAGAATTACTCCACCGTTCAGGGAACGGCCAAGTAAAGTTTACTCATTCAGATTTCAAGTGATGAGATGAAGCATTAAATGCACAATCAATTGAGGATCAATCAAGTACGGATTTTCTGATAAACGTTTGAAGAAAAATCCAATCACTGAAATCAAGGAGAATACAATTAAGGGGAATCAATAATTAAATCAAGGATTATTCCCCACATTAAATAGCCAACGGACGAAAATTCAAATTGAGGATTATCAAGGCTATAAATAGTAGGCATTGACAGAAAAGAAAAACAACGATTTAGTCTGATAATTTAGAAGAAGAAACTCTGTCAAAGTGAAAAAGCCTTCATCTGCACTAAAAGGAAATATCTAGAGATCAACTCAGGAATCAGGACCTTAATTGCAAATCAAGCTCTGAGATTGATCAACAAATCTGTGGATTTAATTCACATCAACTGAGGCAATTGAATCAGAGGAATCTGAGAAGGAGTTGCAACCTTTGTGATATCTACTGAAAGATTTTTTTCTCAAGGAGCGATGATAGAGGCGAGTCACCGAAGCTTTTGAAGCCGGGGAGTGATAGTCTTGCGGTTGTGAAGCTTGTGTAGTCAAGGACAATCGTACTATTGTATCTGGGAAAAAAATAGTGAATTCCTCCAATCATCACAGAAGAAGAGGGGATTAAGGGATTATACCACCCTGAACCACTATAAACCTTTGTGTCTATTTACTTTCAGTAATTTACTTTTCAGCACTTTATTTCATTGCATACTATATATCTATGATTGCATAATCTACTTTGAACAATATTTTAAGAAGGGACTTATCCGCTTCCCAAAAGCTTTTAAATAGAAGAAATTTTTTGAAACTCCACTATAGTCATTCACCCCCCCCCCCCCTCGACTATAGTTTTACCCTTCTCTGGGACCAACAAACTCCTTTTTCACCAATTGATTGATATCATCAAAATTAAGGTGATTCACTTTTTATGCCATAACCAATTTAGTTCGACATGGTGTGCACTATCGGGCATGTCTTTGGAACTAGCAGTAGACCAATCCACAACATACATGTTTTGTTGTCTTCATCCAGCCAACACAACTTGTTCACCTCTTTCACTTTTGACAATACAGGTTCCTTTGTCAAATGTGACCTTGTATCCCATGTCACAGAATTGTCCAGTGATCAGTAGGTTGTAGTACAGTCTTCCACATATGCAACATTCCTGATAGTTAATCCATTCCTGACCAGTGTTCCATATCCTCTTGTATATCCTGTGTGTTTTTGTTTCCAAAATTCACTCTTGGACCATCATTTGCCACAAAATTTGTTAGACAGTGCTTATTCTTTGTCATATGTCTGGAACATCCACTGTCAAAGTACCAGGTACCCAAAACTGTTTGGGTCCATAATGTTCAGTGCTAAGCATGACCACTTGGCAAATTTCCATAAGGTCTTCTTTGAAATGCATTGCATTTTTGTTCATATATGTATTCCACATTTCCATAGAATCTAACATTTGGAGGTGTAGGATTCACATATGATTTCTGGCCTTTTGGTGCATAATGCTGTTTGAAGTGATTTTTATTGTAAGAAGCACTAGCATAACCATAGGGTTGCTGTCTGTTAGGTACAGCCCTGTAGTATGAAGTCTGTTGAGGTCTTACGTAAGTCCTCTGCTGAGTCCTCTGTTGTGTCCATTGCTGAGTCCATTGCTGAGGTTTTACCCTAGCATTATGGTTATATCTTGTTTCTAGCAGTAGGGGCAGGAATATTCCAATCTTCATCAGTAGGGAAGAATCTACCTTTCCCCCCTGAGATAAGTATCCCTTGAATGATTAACATTTTTGGACTTAGGATTCCTATTTTTGGAATATTTCTGGTTTTAGCCTTTTTGTGGTCCAGCAGACTTTGTAGCAGGTCTGCTATCAGTAGGTCTAGAAGGTCGAGCAGTCCTATCTTTGGATTTACCCTTTTTGTTAGGTACTGTTGTCCTTTTAGACTTCTGATTTTGCTTCTTTGAAGTCTTCTCAGTAGGTTTTACTGCCTCAGCAACCTTTTTGGGAGTTGGATCTCATGCAGACACAAACATAGGACCAATTCTGGCACTAGGTTCAGTAGCCTTACTGGATCCACCCTTAGTAGATTATGGAGTTTCAAATCCAAGGCCTGTTCTATCACCATAAGGCTTTCCAGATTTGAATGCAGTGGTGGAACTGGATTGTACAGCAGATTCAGCAGCTACTGAAGGTACAGCAGGCTTATGTTGAATCTGTTCATAATCCTTTTCCTTACCTTTGAGAGATCTCAATTCAGCATTTAATCTTTGAACTTCTGCTTGAAGAGCCTCTTTTTCAGCCTTCACAATCTCATAACCAGATTGTATTTTCCTCAATTGATTAAGGTTGACATCCAAAGTTTCTTCATTGTCATAAATTTTAGGATTTAAACCACAAGTAGAATCACAATCACTTTCAGCAGGAGTGTTTACAGATACAGAATTGTATAGCTCCTCAGTTTCATCCTTGTTGGCCATTAAAGCATAATCATCCATTTGAGACAAGTGCAGTATCATCAGATTCATTTCCTTTCTCTGATTCAACTTCATATCCTGATTCATCATCAGCAACCAAGGCTTTTTTGCCAGATCTTCTTTGCTGACTCTTGTTCTTCAGTAGGTCTAGACAATCAGGACTGAAATGTCTAGGTTTCTTGCAGTTGAAACATAGATAATTAGGTTCTTTCTTTTGTTTCAAATCAGGACAGTCAAGTTTGAAGTGTCCTGGTTACTTGCAATGAAAGCACAAATAATCATTGTCTTTCTTGGATTCTTCCTTTTTCTTTTCACTTGATTTCTTAGTGAAATTTCTTGGAGAACCCCTTCCTGACTTTATCATTCTGATTTTCTTGCTCAGTAGGGCTATTTGCTCTTGCATTTCATCCAGTAGATCATCTTGAACACCTGATGATTCTTATTTGTGTGCAGCAGCCAATGCAGTAGTGTTTGGTTCCTCATTTTCATTTTCAGGAACAAGTTTCTTACTGAATTCATAAGCCTTGAGATCTGAAAATAATTTGAAGGTGTCTTCTTCATGTAGTCTCCTGGACTCTTCTATGGCAGTAACCTTCATTTTCCATACTTCTTTTACTGGTAGGGCTTCCAAAATTCTTGTGTTGATCTCTTCTTTTGTATACACTACATTCAGCAGGGTGAGTTCATCCAAGATAGCATTGAATCTTGACTCCATTTGTTCAATGTTTTCATTTGATTTTATTTTGAAATCTTGGAACTTTCTTTTGGATACACTGACTTTGTTTTTCTTGATAGCATCAGTGCCTTCACAGATTAGTTGTAACTTTTCCCAAAGTTCCTTAGCAGTCTTGCAATCCTTCACTTTCATGTACATATTGCAATCCAAGGTTCTGTAAATGATATCAATAGCAATATTGTTGAGGTTTTCTCTTTTTCTATCTTCAGCACCCCACTCGGTTTTTGGCTTTGGAACAATCGAGTTTGACCATCCACAATTATAGCTTTAGTAATTTCCGGTGGTCCATCAATTAGCACATCCATCATCGCATCATGTGTTGCAACTAAATAAGCTTTGCATGCGACATTTATACTCATCAAAACGATCTAGTGAGCACATCAACATAGTCCTAGCATACCGGTTGTTATCCATGATGCAAAGCTTTGAAAATCAGACACTTGAAAAAGTTTTCAAAGAGTTTTCAGAAGCACAACAAGTAGGATTACTTTAGAACAAAAGTACTGCTCTGATACCAATTGTTGATCCCTTGAAAAGGCTTTGGTTAAGTTTAGAGGGGGGTGAATAAACTTAACACTTAAAAACTTTTTGGAGTTTTTGTAAACTCAGCAAGGTCAGTAGCCTACTGACTATCAGTAGTCTGCTGACCACTCAGTAGTCTGCTGACTAATAAAATTACTGAATTTGTTGCAGCAGAATATATTTAACTTAAGCCTTGTTACTTGATATTTAATTATGATACCAAGTATTAGATACTCAGTAGTGCTTGTGTGTGATTCAGTAGCTAGTTCAGTAGGTTGATGTGGTTAACATGCAAATAACACAAAGTAAATGCAGTAAAGTAAATAGGCAATATTTATAGTGGTTCCAGGTGGTGTAATCCTGTCAGTCCACTCTTCTCCTGTGATGTTGGAGGAAATTCACTAGAGAACCTTGAGGTTGTTGTTACAAAAATCCCTAAGCTGTTTGTCCTTCACCAATGACTATGGCTTCACAAACTGAAAACTAAAAACAGGTAGGATTGCTGCTTCAAAGTCTTCCACTGGTCCTTGAAGGGTAGGATTGCCTCTTCACCAGCTCCACCACACAAACAACAGTTCTTGACACCTAAGTGCTTCTCTGTCTTCAACAAGCTTCTTGAAAAGAATGTTTGAATCAAGTAAGTGATTCAGCTTTCAGCAGCTTGATCAGGATGAGATGATCAGCAGCTTGAGGTCTTCAAATGTGTATACTTGATGCAACTTGATAGCAGGTTACACTTGAAGAATTTTCTTGATCAGTAAGTTTAAGCTCAGTGTATGTCAGCAGGGTGTTTATAAACTTGATAGCTTTGTATGGATTATAATCTTGTTGTTCATCATCTTCAAACTGAGTCAGGAGTCCCATATTTATAGGTGTGAATTCTTGACTTGTGTTTGAATTTCAAATATAGCCGTTTCAGACCTTGTCTCTGTCTTGACTTGCTTTTTGTCACTATTCATAGTACTGACACTGATGAGCCATAGAGGTTGTAGGTTTTGTTGGCTTTGGAGTTGGATTGGATTCTTGTTTTTGATGTGGTTTGCTATGTTGTTTTGGTTGAAAGGTGCGCATGGTGTTTTGATCATTTTGTTGTGTCAACATTCAGCATTTTTCCCTTTTGATGTAAATATGTAAATCAGTAAATGCATGTATGTAAGTATGCAACTATGGATGATTGATTGTAGCTAAATTATATTGTAATGTATGTAGCTACTTAGAGTTTATGTAAAAAATGTTGGTTTTGTCAATTTTTTTTAAGATTAGGCTTGTTAAACCGAAACCAATCAATCCAAACCGAAACCAATTCGAACCAAACCATTGGGGTTGACTTCGTTTTGGTTTGGTTTGGGAACGAATTATGGCGCCCCAAACCAACCCGAGTCTTTAAAAAAAATTGAACCCCACTCGAATCCAAGCTCACCCCGATTTTCTATCAATAACGTACACTAAAAAAGATCCCGTCATTATTTAAACAAAAACAAACCAATGAAAAAAACATTTTCTTATCAAAAGAAAAAATCATTATTCCAAACATCATTATAACCCTAATTCTTCCCATATCAACCGTCACCCCCTTTCCTCTTCCACCCTCGTCCGTCCTCCATGTTTCCTCCTCCCCCTCCCCCTTCCGCCCCATTCCCTCATCTAGAGCCTCCAATTACCCCATTTGTTACAGTCCAAGCATGAACCCAAGCAATATTACTCTTCGGGTCGGATTCTTTGGCAATGACCATGGATCTTAATGCAGCAATGAAATGAGGTGTAAATTCGAAGAGATGTTTGTGGCCGTCGTCGAGAGGAGGTTGTAGTACCAGGTCCGGTCGGGAGCCGCATCAGAAACTGGTGAGAAGGCAAACTGTTGAACCACCACTCGAGATCGATTCTAAACGGCTCTAGACCTTGTCAACGTCCAGCGATCTCAAGGCTTCATACAGGGCAATCACGACCCTCTTGTTTGCAATTTCCTCCGAGTTTCTCATGACGAGTATGCTTTGGTGTTCGATTTCCCGAATATAACAAAATCAAAGAAGTTGTTTCCAGGTGTGATTACTCACGTTGTATAGCATTTTTCTCAAGAAATTTAGTAGTTTCCAAATTTGTGAAACCATGTTTTTGCAGATATTGTGTTGCAGCGATTTTTTTGGATGTAGCTTGGCTGGTATAATGCTTCGCCTTTGTGTCTTAAGTGAAAGGTTCATACCTTGTTGTTATGAATTTTTTGTTAAATTTCCTGCTTGAAAAATAATAATTGGGAAGGGATTGTTTGTACCGAGAATGGATTGTTGATTCATGTTTATAGATTTTTTTTATTTCATTGAATCACCCTTTATGAAAATTCTGTCATTAGCATGCTTACAATGTTTGATGCTCAATGTGCACTACAACCTGCTATATGAACTCATGTTTTAGTACTTGAAAATGTGCTCGAGTATTTTCAATAGATAATCTGATTGGTATGCCTAGAACTAATCTTATGGTCGCTTAGAAATCTTCTTATTCTGATGAATAGTTAGTTTTCTGATTATGTGTTTTAAATACTTAGCTAATAATCTGTTTCTTAAAAATCAGAGTTAATCCTACTAGAACCTTTAAGCATGTTTAGGACTCTATTTTACTCCAAGTTTGTCTATTTTTTGTCCATCTTAGACATTGGTTTGTTAGTCTGGTCCTTTTTCATATCTAGCTGTTTACCATCATTATTAATTAGCTATAAGAAAGTATAAACATGTAACGGTTCTGTTCTGATGTGTTCAGCATCTTCTTATTTGATATGCATTCTAATTTATTGAGTTTTCATGACTTAACCAAACTGAAATATGGAAACTAAATTGCATTAGGTTCCTGTCTTAGTTTAGGTCCCAGTCTGCCTTGATTGTAGAGATTGTTTCAAAGCTAATCTATGACCTGTTTCAGTTAATTAATAATATGATTTTTATGCAATCAGTTTGCTAATCAGTCTTGTTCTAAGTTAATACTCATATTGCTCGCCGTCGTCTTCTTGTTATTTCGGTTTTTCTATGTTGTCTGTCAACCTTTTTGGTTCAGTTTTGGTTAGCATCTTGTGAGCTGAAAACATTGTTGGTGTCCCTGTAGTCTACCGTTATTGGCTTATCGGATAAAAGTTTTCTATGCATCTATGTGATATGTATTTTCTTTGTGTCAATTGGGTTGAGTTCTAGGTCGTATGACTCTCTTTTGAGTCTTATATGCTTGCTAAAGTGCATGATTAAGTCTTATAATCTGATTTGCAATATGTCTCTGTCAGCATTCTTAGGAGTTTAATCTAGCTTGTTTTCCGCTCTAAGTCTTGATAATTGGCCTGAACCAGCTTGTCAGCAATCTGGTTTGTTTGCTTCTGTTTTAATAGATTATTCAGCAACCTGAATGCATCACTCATGTTTGTATGACCATCTTTGGATATGGTATGTTGTATGTGAAGTCTTGCTTTAAATCTGCCTTGAACCTGAGTTTGTGTTGTGAAGTCATGCATGTCTTGTATGAGCAGGCTGTAAGCTTTGTCTATGAGTTGCCTGTAAGCTTCAAATAATATCTTTATAAATAGACATATGTTATTCTATTTGATCTTCTTTAGTGCTCCTGACATTCTTATTGTAGAATGGTATTGTTTATAGGCAAAAACTAAACATTCAACATATAAAAGCCAAAAAAAGTTTGACGACATCGGACTATCGGAAAGAAGTTCCTCCATTATTGACCATGAAATGGTAAGTATAACCATAATAAGTTTCAAGGTTTTGATTGAACTTTAAGTATTTTTATTTCCTTGTTGCATAATCTGTATACTAATTGGTTGTTAATTTTTGCTTTTAGGCGTGTCTTTGAGTTTGTGTGTTTAGATGCAAATCAGTTCATGATTGAATTGAATTTTTGAATCTAAATTATAGTGATACTAATTTAGTAATCCTGCTTCTTGAACTTGCATAATCTGAGTGGTCTCTTAGTTCTTGAATATATCGACTAAATATTGTTGAACACTCGGTTGATATTTGAGCCATGTATAGGAACCAAGTCAACTTTAAAAAAATATATTGTTTAAATCTGTCGACTTGATAATTTGAAGTTGCATTAATTTTTCCATATACATGTTTGCATTTGAGTCATAGTAACTAATTGACCTCATGTATGTGAGTTGCACAATATTAATCTTTGTCTGAAATCATTGTTATGTATAGTGAAAATGAATGTATGCAAACTTTTTATTCTGACCACAAGTTTTTATATAACACAAATATGTTTGATTGAGTTTATTGACTTAAAATTTATTTGCACAGCGGCACTTAAACTTTGGTTACTTAAAGTGATTCATATGTCTTAGTTGACAATACATTTCGGACCTGTTTTTTGTAAGAATTTGTTTGACTGAAACTATATTTGTCAGTCGTATTGCATAGTTCTTAAATCTCACTAATACATGTTCAGGTACTCTATAAATTATTGAATCAGAATTTGTGAACCTGATTTTAGTTATTTGTAGATCATACAAGTGCTATACTGTTTTACTTCAATATTCAATTTACACTTGATCAATTTAAGGTGTTTCATGTGTGTTAAAATTAGGGCTGCAATACAACAACTTATAAAGTTGTAATAAATGATTTTTGGTGATATTATCAATAAGTACTATTATTCACCCCTGTAGTAGTACTGTGCACATTTGGATCCAACATGTATGTATTGCTTCATGTGTTTTCTGTTCATTCTAGATTTTGAGAGATGATAATTTGACAGAGTATCAAAGCAGGAGCACATAAAATCAAACATCTCTGTAATATCGCAACCTATATGTGTATTGCCAACATATTTGGTGTCTTTATGTGTTATGTTTAGTCGGGCTCTTTCTTCCTATGAGGTTAAGCTTTCAAGGTATATGGTATCTTATGTTAATGCTTGTCTAAATTCTCTTTTTCTGCGACAGCATTGTACGATAAGTCTTATTGAAAATCCATTGGTTTTGGATCTTAATGGTGATGTTGCTAGTTGGTTTTCTTCACCGTTAGTAACTAATTCTATATGAAATGGGGTGAAGCTGATATCTTTGAACCACGCTACAGGCTAATGGTTAGTTGGTTGGTTATTTGATTCACTTTTGACATATTCTCAAAAGTTAAAGAGTGATGCCTCATGCTTCATTTGTCTTTGATAGATAAAGAGGATTATGGAAGGAAATTGGCAAATGGGAATGGTAGCTGACCATTAATATGCTCTGTTTTTTTCTTTAGTTTTTTTTGGAGAATGAACATACGTTAAATGATCAATATATTTCAAGTGTCTGTTAATTTGTGTAGGTTGTTATCGATTCTACAACTGGTTTAATAGTTGATTATGCCTGTGAAATGAAGATTACTGAGTAGGAGTTAGTCATCCAAAGCTCAACACCTTAAAGTTCATTACCATATCCATTTTTTATGTTCACTAAAAAGCCGTACATATTGTTCCAAGGTAAAACATGGAAAAATGTAGCACATGCTCTGTGGCGGTAAACTTTTCATTCAAATTCTTTTCTTTCCATTAAACTAGACAAATTCTTTGAAATTTGGATTTTTAATAGCGTCCTCGAACATGAGAGGCGTATGTTTCAATGTGTTTTCTTACAACTTTCTAGTATGCTTGCTATTGTTTGATGCGTTTGGTTATTGAACCACTTATATTAGGTTCATGAACTTAATGTAATTATTCCTCATTTATTTTGGTGAATAAACTTATTTATTGAATAGATTCATGATCATTTTTTTTAAGATTAGTCCTTCAACTAATCAGGGTTTCTTAATGCTGTCATTGTATGTCATTTATTCACTTGGTAGAGTCCTGTTAATTTTTTTACGGAAAAGTTCAATGTTGTCTTCCTTCAATCCTTGATGTTCGTTCTGCCATTCTAGGGAAATGATTTATCATTGCTTATTTGCAGGATTTCTGGTGTCCTCCATTGGTTCGTTCTCATAGATTGGGTGGTCTTTATTGTTCATACTGCCGCCTTTCAAAATCTATTTATCTCTTGGTATGATTGGAATTACTACTATAAGACATGTCATGACATTCTACTACTATGAGTTGCATATTTCTTGTATCATGTCCCTTTGGAATTTTCCTTTCCTTTCTCTATCTATTGAATAGGTTATCCACAAGTACACAACTTGAGCCCTTTTTTCACATGGATTTCGCGTGTCTTGACGACTTGTTGCTATTTGACATATGATGATAAGATGTGGTTAAAATCATGTAAGATACAAATGCTTATGTTCTATGAATGAATTTATTACCTTTAGAGATCGGGCATTTGATCCCTTGTTTTAGTGCATGGATCAGCTTGATGTTGATGACTTTATGTGGGGAAAGTGATCTTCTAATGAGGGTATAATTCATCATTAAATCATTATTTAATGAGGGGAAATCAATTTATAACGACGGTATACGACGTCAATAAACCATTATTTAATGAGGGGATAATGAGCGTATAATGTGAGGATGTGTCATCGTTAAATCATCATATACAATGACGGAAAATGACCAAATAATAAGGGGATGATCCGTTATTTAAACAAAGTTTAATGACGGGAATATTCTGTCATTGATTGTGTTATACCATTAATGACGGAAAATGAATCATGTCATTATTTATCTTTAACGGCGGAGGCGTCAATGAAAGGAAATTTCCCGTCATTAAAAGCCTTTAATGACGGGAATCGGGCTTATAATGACGGGAATTACCCTCATTAAAAGCCGATTTTCTTGTAGACTTCTCATCTAACTTTTCATTTTGAAGTTAAAGTACACCATATTGATTATAACTAAGTTCCAATCACCACTCAACATGTGGAACTTAGACCTTGTACACAAGGTATATGTAATCAGTTTAGGTCGTCACAGACTTCCCTAAATTCTGATTCCATATCCTTGACTTTAAATACTTAGTTTGATCCCTTAGCCTTCAATTACTGAGTTTGAACCCTCAGCCTTCAACCATCAGCAGGTTCTTATATAGTCTACTGACATAGACACCCTACTGACCTAGATTGGTCTGCTGATAAAGTCAGCTGACCTTTTTATAGTGCTTGTTTGATCAAACCTATACAAAAATCAAACTCTAGTAAACCTATATATTTGATATATACATCTTTTTGCCTTGCTCTATAACAGCTAGTCTGGCACTCATCATCAACACTTAAAATATGTCCAACATTACTTTTAATTTGTAATATAAACTTCAACATGGTATCAAAGCAGAAATTTGAGAATTTTTGAATTGCATTTTCTCTAGTTATTGAAGAATCTTGAGAGTCTTCTTCATCTTTTTTGTGATTACAGTTTCTTGAGAGTGAATTATGATCGTTTTCTGAGTTTTTTTGGTCATTTCTTGATAGCTTTTCACATTTTTTGTTGATATTTGATAAATTCTAGAGTTCTTGATAGCCATGGCAGCAAAGAAAAGAGAATTGAGACCCTCTAGTCCATTCTATGTTCATCCCAATGAGAATCCATCTCAGGTTCTTGTTCAGCTGTTGATGAATGACAACAATTATAATCCATGGAAGATGTCTATGGAGATGGTGTTAATCACCAAAAATAAAATAGGCTTCGTAGACGGCACAATCAAAAAGCCAGAAGCAGATTCCACAGACTTCCATGCATGAAGACATTGTGATACAATGGCGAGATCATGGATCTTAAATTTTGCAGAAAACACCATTGCACAGAGTTTGATGAATTTCAAGAGTGCACATACAGTTTGGAAGAATATTGCTGCTAGATTTTCTAATATGGATGCCTTAAGGCTTTCAGATCTTCTTGAAGAGATGCATCTGCTGAAGCAAAGTACAGATTCTGTTAATCAATATTTCACAAAGTTAATGGTTCTATGGAAAGAAATCAAGACTATCAGGCTCATGCCAGCCTGTTCTTGTGATCCTCAATGTCATTGCAATGCAATTAGCACTCTAATGGATTATATAAAGGCTGAACATGTCATGAAATTCCTTAAAGGTTTAAGGGATGAATTTGAGCCAATGGTTTCACAGGCAATGTTGATGGTTCCTTTTCCATAAATCCATGATGCTTTTTCAATAGCCATTAAGTTTGAGAGACAGAAGTTATATGTGGCTGACAAGGCCAAGAATCAAGATTCAATGGTTCTCTTGTCTCAGAAGCATGGACAGGGGCAAAATCATTCAGTCAGCTGGACAGGCTCTGTGACTGTTGTAAATACCAGACCTAAAAATCCCAAGAAAGAACAATGTATTTATGGTGGATTTAATGGTCATACTAAAGAGACTTGTTATAAGAAGAATGGCTATCCTCCTAGTTTCAAGACAAGAAGGGCTAATATGGTAGAAGATGAACATTCAGCAGAAGAAGATCAGGACCAAAATAGATCTGTTGGACCAGTGTTTCCCAATCTTACTGCATAACAACTTGTTAAGTTGATGGCTCTACTGAGTTTTGATCCTCCTAGACATGCCGGATTTGCTATTGGCCAACCTGCTGAGATTGTTACACACTACTCACCTGCTATAGGGACAAGTGATATGAATTTAGTAAGATCTATACAATGGATCTTGGACTATGGTGCCACAGATCACATTGTAGGATCATTAGATTTGGTAAGCAATCACAAACCTTCATCTGGTACAAAAAAGGGATTACGTAATGGAAATAATGTTTCTATTACACATGTAGGACAAGTAAGGTTCAACCCTCAGCTGGTCCTACATGATGTGTTTTGTATCCTGGTTTTAAATATAATCTCTTCTCCTTACCTTCTTTCATTAATCACACAACAGGTGCAGCTGTTTTTTCTGCTAACAAGTGTGTTTTGCAGGACAAGAACAAGAAAGTGATTGGTTCAGATGAGTTACACAGAGGACTATATGTCACGGATGAGACAATCAAAATCTCTGTTGTTAATGCTGTAGAAAATAAAATATTTTCTGATAGATTAGATGATGCCTTTTTATGGCACTACATACTAGGACACTTGCGAGATAAAAGACTGCAAGTCATTAGTTCACAGTCTGCTGATGTCAAATTTTGTAATCATGATCTCTGTTGTGTTTTTCCTATGGCAAAATTAAAGAAAAATCCTTTTCCATCAAGTACAACTGATGTAAATTTTTTTTTTGACCTTGTTCATATGGATATTTGGGGTCCTTTAAAACAACACACTATGAATGGACAACAATATTTTCTTACTGTTGTAGATGATTTTTCTATATTTACTTGGGTTTTCTTATGAGACGTAAATCTGACACTTTTGATCTTGTTAAATCCTTTGTTAAATTTGTTTCTACTTAGTTTCACAAAATTATTAAAGTCATTACATCTGAAAATAGAGGTGAGTTTCAGCTTACTAACTTCTATGCTCAGCAGGGGATCATACATTAGACATCCTGTGTCAGCACACATGAGCAGAATTGTATTGTTGAAAGGAAACATCAGCATTTGCTGAATGTTGCCAGGAGTCTGAGGTTCCAGAGTAATATACCCATTGAGAATTGGGGTTTTTGCCTTTTACATGCTGTAAATTTGATTAATATCACACTTACACCACTGCTAAAGGAAAGTACTCCACATGAGGCATTTTATGACACCAAAGCAGACTATTCTGTGTTTAAAGTTTATGGATTCTTGGTTTTTTCTTGCACACATCAGCAGTACAGGACAAAGTTTGATTCTAGATGTAGAACTTGTGCCCACCTTGGAAATTCAAACACCTTCAAGGGTGCTATTCTTTGGACATTACCAACAAAGATATCTTTGTTGCGAGAAATATGTTATTCCATGTGAATTATTTTCCTTTTTTCAATAGGTATTAGGTAAGGCTAGATATCTTGCTGATAGCCAGTACCAATACCAGTGATGGACAGATTTGATGATCTGCTGAATGAGTTAGCAAACCAACTAGACACAGGGTCAGCTGCAGCTGAGGCGTATAATGAAGAGCATGATCCTGTCAGCCAGGCACCTGAACTAGCACAATTGAGAAGATCCACATGGATACGAAAATCCCCAACCTCTTATCAAGGTTGTGCTCATACAGTTCAACAGACTCCACACCTGCTGAGTTAGGTAATAAATCTGGAAAACCTTTCAGCTGAATATGCCAGATTCATTAATGCCATTGATGTTGTTAAATAATCTAAGACTTATAATCAAGCTATCAAGCAAGATGAGTGAAAATAAGCAATGCAAAAAGAGATTGAAGCTCTACAAAAAAACTCACACCTGGGAAATAGTTGATATGCCTCCAGGAAAGAAGCCCATTGGATGCAAATGGGTATATAGAATCAAGTACAATCCTGATGGTTCGGTGGAGAGATACAAAGCCAGATTAGTGGCAAAAGGATACTCTCAAACATATTTATTATCAAGAAACATTTTCCCTTGTTGTCAAAATGACCACAGTCAGGGCTTTACTTGCAGCAGCAGCCAAAAATTGGCATCTCCATCCGATGGATGTTAACACTGCTTTTCTACATGGAGATCTACATGAAGAAGTATACATGCAGCTGCCCCCAGGCTGTGCGGCAACTGTTAACCCCTCTGTATCATATGCGAAATAAAATAAAGACACAGAAAACTAAGAACACTTTTATTTATTTATCTGAACATGAACAATTACAGTAATGGAAAAAATGAAATAAAAACAATAAATGATATATATAGACGGATTTGGAGAGGGAGATGAATTTTGTCCTTAAGACAAATTTACTCCGGCATGTACCCATGGTTTAAGCAATTGTCTCCCGGGATTACTCAGTTTACCTGTTCAAGAGAGATGCACATCAACTCCTGAACTACATCAAACTCTACAGTGCTTCAGAAAGTCTTCGAATATTTTATGCAGAAGTATGATTTGTGTTGTATTTTTGTATTGTTTCCATTGCAGTAGAAGACCTTTATATAGGCAGGAAAGCATCAGGTGACTCTATCAGCTTTGAAGTGTATTGAAGCCAGGAGTTTCATTAACATGACTTTAACTCAATCAGTTTAAGGAGTTTACTTAACTCCACTAACTCTCAGCGTTATTGCCCAGTAGCAGATGAAGAGACAGCTGAATCGAGCCTGTAATTAAACGAATCGAGCCTCGAATTAATCAGACTCCCGGCTCAAATCAAAAATGAGCTTGACTAATTATTTGACAAAATCCAATGTAACTTTATCCAAAAAATTATTATTGCCTCAGACCCAATTCAACAAACCCAAACCCAAGGTTAAGGTCACGGTCAATGGGCTCGGGCACGGGCGGGCGGCATCACGCCCGCGTGTGGCAATTTTATCAGAACATCGTCTAACTAAAACCATTCTGAACTCCCCCTTTCCTTCGAGCTTATACCATTGATTAACATTTTCTCAGTTAAATATTAAGAAAATAATACCACTCTTTCCAATGTGGGATTAAGGAAGTTGAACTCTTCAACTTCCAAGTTCCAACTCTTCAACTTTTTCAACTAACCAACTTAAAGCCCTAATTTCTAATTAACCCGAAATCTGAATTGAATGATTCAAAGACCTATCTTCATCTATGTCACATGTAGATATCAAAGTCATCATAACCTCTTGATAAATTATACAAGAGTCTAATCGAAACCGGCTCTGAAAGTGGATGTAAAAAATGATTAATAAATCATTTTCTCTTTCCCTCTATTTTTCTCCAGCAGCAACCAAACCAAATCAAGTTTGTAGACTAACCAAATCCTAGTGTGGCTGATATGCCTAAACCGCAATACTGGCCACGGATCTTTTTCGGGTTCGTCCGGCTACCAAAGTAGCGGACAAGGCCATTAGCCACCACCGCCCATGAATCAATCAGCCAATATGTACCAGCAGAGCATTGGACCCAGTCTTCGGCATGTTGGCTCAATGGGACATCGGGCAAAGCCAAAAGGGGTCGGCCCGTAAGGTCCATGAGGTAATTAAACCCGCAAGAGATCCGAGCCCACAACACTTAGAGGAAGAAGCTATCGACGATTTCGGCATGACGTGAAACTAAAGGACGTATAAAGCGGAGAGGTCACCAGAGCCGCCATTCACCGGACCCGACACAAGATCGCTAGCTGGATCTAGATCAAGCCGTACAATTAGTCCTTTATTGTAATAGAGCTAAGGCCGGTTTCTTCCCTATAAATATAGCTCATTGTATCCCATGAAATATACACAATTAATAGAAAATAAGGCAAAACTCTGCCAAATTCACTACTCTCCATTTTCTTTATTTTCATTTCACCGGAGCACCACCGTGCACCACCGGTTTTAGAATCAAGAAGCTTCAGCAATAAAGAAAAAAAGAGGGTTCAAAGCACCCACCTGTAAATCGCAGTTTTTTTAAGAAAAAAATGGTGAATCTCGCTTGCAACAAAGGAGAGGGATTTTTCGATTTGGAGGGAATGAGTTGTGCAATTTTCAATAGGATTGCCGGAAAAATAGGGGGGCTGTAAATTGTGGGTCGCTGGTGGGGGGGGTCGCCGGAAATGGGGGGTTTCGTTTGAAAATGGGGGAGGGGGCTGTAAATGAGGGGTTGCCAGATAATGGTTTGGGGGTTGTAAATTGGGGGGGGGGGGGTTGATGACGGTCAAGTTATAAAAATAACTCGATACCTAAATAACCAACTAGCAAGAGAACTAGGTTCAATCGTAGTATAGCTAGATAGAGTCGAGGTCAATCCCACAGAGACTCGGCTTAAACAAGTACAATGTTATTAAACTAAAAATAGATTAAAGGGCGGTCTACGACCAACAGTAACTTAGAAATAAAGATTGACACGATAGAAAACACAAAGACTAACAATACGACACAAGACACTAAACACTTGTTTTTATGGTTTTATAGGACTCTAACAAACGGTATTGATTACGCTAGTAGTAATTACTCCCCCATATATGTATATCTAAGCCGAGACAGAAAAGACATTAAGGTTGATTATATTTTGGCTACGGGAGTCATCCCCTAAACTGTATCTACTTCGTGAATGGATAGAAGATCTTTATGCTTAATTACGAATCCTTCCTTGGACAGGATAGAACATCATATAACAAGCATGCTATACCAAACTAGGGATGCCGATCTAAAATCGTCACCTCGTCTAGGCAACCACCGTGGACGGGTTGGCACACCTCCTAAACGATCGGCTAACTTATGTCCTATTTAACATGGCAATTTTCACAATATATCATATTAATTTACGAGAACGATGTAACAAATTGTCCAGATCTATTACATGTGTGTATGAAAAACAGAAAGCACGACGTAGCCGAAGTCGTTCACAGAAAATTACTAGAATCTTGATGGCTAGATCTAACCATATAGACCGTGGTAGATCAGACCGGTGACTCTAGAATTTGCTCGTAAAACGCCTTCGTACGGCTTAGATCTACATGAATATGGGTTTGATAATTAACTACATCACGAAATCAATACACAAACGACTACTCCATAACGAAATAAAATAGATCTATGAATAAAAACGACATATTTGGATAGACATTACCCTCGTAGACGGAGGGTCCTTCGATCCATCAATGCAATCTCTAATCGATGAATCCATTGCCTCCGTGATGAAGCAACATAAAATAAAAAGAACTATATTGATAAACTAAAAGTATTGTAGTATTGTGTTTTGTAGGTTGGTTGTTTTCTCAGCATCGTGCCTGCTGTTTATATAGGAGTTGTAGCCAACATAGGGAGAATCCAGAAGATATGCACGCATTAATCTGATTAGGCTCGGGTGACCGAACAGTTACGCTCGGTCGACCGAATGGCATGGCTCGGTCGACCGAGCCTCCCTCTTTACGCGTTTTCAATTTCGCTTCGTCTGACTTGTTCCCCACTTCACTCTTCTATGCTGATCTGATTTGTCTCTTCATTAATGCTCCAATTTTCTTCCTTATTTATCTTGAGATTTCCCGATTGCATGACAATTATCCTCCCGATTCGTTATGATCTGCAAAATCAGTATTTATCACACAATTAATTGCTCTTTTATAATAAAAATAGCTAAATACCAATTATCACATTAATAATCACTTATCATTAAATAATAAATATAAACACGTGATTTAATACGAAATATATATAATTAACTCTGATTTAAGGTTAGAATTGATGACATAAATAGGTATATTTTAACTGTCATCAAAATGCCCCCCACTTAAACTTTGCTTCGTCCCGAACAAAGCATTAATAAGTCATTCCCCAAGACAACATTTTCCTTGGTCATCTCATACTTACACAAGAAATCCGAGTCAACTCATACCAATCATGCTCATAAGATAAGCATTATTCACTACTCGCTATGAATCGAAGTGATTGTGTGCATGTGCATAAATGTAGCAAGATTAGAGCTTATGTAGACTTCATATCAAAATTCACCAACATCAGCATTCATACTTCTTATGCCTCGCAATGGTTAAAGCACTAGAACAATAAGCAAGAGTGTATCTATAGGGTTTTTGGACTTGGAGACTGAGTACTACTCAAAGCCTCTAACAATTTAAATTTTTAAATTTTTTCAATTTTGCATATTTTTCGAATACTACTAATCTCAAGGAAGAAAACTTTTCGTAGAGTATCCCCCTATCTTAGATTAAGCATAGCATCGAATATTACCACAAGCGTGGGGCTACTTAGGTAATGTTACTACAAGCCCAGTGTTTGAACGCATTGTCAAAACACAGGTACGTCCCAAGCTTATTACTCCGCTTTGATGGCTAGAAGATCAGAATACATCAGTCGATAAATAACGACACTAGGTAAGCATAACCAATCATCTATGCAATGTACACATACCTCTTTCAATTATTATAATTCATGCGGTACTAAGCGATTCACATGTTGAGTAGTTGAACAATACCTAACTATTTGCAGTTGTTGGCATGAATATCCTTAAGTTTACTAACAATTTATCGCAAAAGTATAATATGATCACGTACTCACGCAACTTGGTTCCTTTCCTATCAATTCTAAGTATAAGAACTTCACAAGTTTAAGGGTACGAGTTCAACAACTTGGCATTTATCCATACAATTTTTTAAATTTTGCTCAATATTGCCTCAATATTCCGTTCCTCTTTACTTTTTCAACATATAGCTAAGTCCCTTGCCCCCCACTTAAACATGGCATTGTCCTCAATGACAAAAATAAATGAGAGTTTAAGAAAAAAGACTTAGCTCTGGAAACGGCTCCCAAGTGAAGGAACAATATCGGAGTAAACCTCAGCACGTCGTGGAGAGACAGACATATCCTATATAAACAAACAAGCTCCACGAAATCGTTAAATACCATGTCTATGGAAGTTATAAAATAATGTGGCAGTAATTAGATATAAATATCTAAAAACAGTTTAAGCCACTTTACTTTATACTGCCATGGACAATACCAAAAGGGATTTAAACCTAAATAAAAACTCACATGACGGCTATCAAGGAAAAAACCTCATTTATTCCGAACTTAGACTCGGAACATGGCGAGATGAAAAAAACCGTGATAGGCGCATGCTACTTTATTCAAAGCAAAAACAAAAACAAATCTAAAAGAAAGTTTTAAGAAATAGTTCTATGGTTATAGTCGTTAGCTCGACTGTACTCACATTATGGTCTAGTTGTAACTAGGATTTCCTAGAGTAAGTACTTCTTCCTCCCTATCAAATTGATTCCCGAGGTAATGCTTTACTCGGTGGCCATTCACCACAAAAGTCTTTCGATCATTCAAGTGACTTACCTCTACAGCTCCGGAAGGAAATACTTTACTCACTTTATAAGGACCAAACCATCTTGATTTTAGCTTTCCCGGGAAAAGTTTCAAGCGCGAATTGTAAACAAGAACCATATCACCCACCTTAAAGGTGCGGTCAAGGATCTTTTTATCATGAAATCTCTTAGTGCGCTCTTTATAGATCCGAGCATTCTCGTAAGCTTCAATGCGAAACTCTTCTAGGCGAGTTAATTCCAACAATCTCTTTTCTCCGGCTAAACTTTCATCTAAATTCAACACACGAGTAGCCCATAAGGCACGGTGCTCAAGTTCAACCGGTAGATGACACGCTTTCCCAAAAACATTCTGGTATGGGGACATACCTATGGAAGTCTTATACGCCGTCCGATAAGCCCATAAAGCGTCATCTAACTTCAACGACCAATCTTTCCTTGTTGGGTTCACAGTTTTTTCCAGGATGCGCTTAATCTCTCTGTTCGTGACCTCAACTTGACCACTTGTTTGAGGATGATAAGCGGTAGCTAACTTATGCCTCACCCCGTACTTGGCCATTAACTTCTCAAAAGGCTTATTACAGAAATGGCTCCCATTATCACTAATGATGACACGAGGGATTCCAAACCGCGTGAAGATATTCTTCTTTAAAAACCGCAGTACAACCTTCACATCATTGGTGGGTGAAGCAATAGCCTCAACCCATTTAGACACATAGTCGACCGCCACCAAAATATAGCGGTTTGAAACAGACGAAGTGAAAGGTCCCACAAAATCAATTCCCCATACATCAAAGAGTTTTGGTTCTAAGATACTCCTCAGTGGCATTTCATGTCTCCTCGAGATATTGCCCGTCATTTGGCATGAATGACAGGATCTAGCATATTCATGCGCAGTTTTGTAAAGATTTGGCCAGTAGAAACCACATTGGAGAACTTTAGCAGCAGTCTTGTCCCCTCCATAGTGTCCTCCTGCTTCATAAGTATGGCAATGTTTAAGTATATCGAGGAATTCACTCTCAAGAACACATCTTCTAAATATGTTGTCTGAGCAACGCTTAAAAAGATAGGGTTCATCCCAATAATAGTGTTTAAGGTCCGCAAAGAACTTCTTCTTTTGCTGCTGGGTTCAAATCGGTGGCAAATATCTCCCGGATAAATAATTCACATAATCTTTAAACCATGGTTGTTGCTTCTCGGCCTTAACAACCTCACCTTGCAAAGATCTTTGCGGCGCAATCACTATTCCCTAAAATGGTAGAGATGGAGGATAATTGCTCGTCGGGGGGCTTTTCTAAGCAGGGTGTGAATGCCTCCTCAGGCTCTTTTTCCTTATCCCTAACATCCTCTACATTTTCCTTGTTCTTTGGGATTGGTGGAGTAAGCTCCTTTTCAATTCTAGTCATTATTGCGTTCACATCCCTAGGGTTCCTATCAGTGTTGCTTGGAAATCCCCCAGGAGGTCTAGTTGACAGTTGTTCAGCTAATTGTCCTATTTGATGAGAGGGATTATGGATTAAGGCTTCTTGGTTGGTGACTTTGGCATCATTCTTTTGACAGTATTGGTGAAAGTTTGTAGCCAAGTCAGTCATGGAATTTGCTAATTGATTCACAGTGTCAGACATTGTGTTACTCATCTTTTCAAGTGCAACTTCCCAACCGTAAGTTTGAGCTTGCTGAGGTACATAAGTGTTGTGTGGTTTTACCCCTTCATTTGGATCACTCCATCGGAATTCAGGTTGGTCATGATTTGGTTTGTAACCGCCATATTGATTCCCCTGTCTTTCAATGTAATTGGCTTTTTTAGTACCCGCATTCTCTAGTTGATTAATCGTTTCCATCCCTTTTCCAGTCTCCACTCGTTGAATCCTCTCATGCATACCATCCACCTTATCATTTATGATTAATAGAGTATGTAGGATCTTATGCGATACATCCTCCTCAAATAAATTATTGGCCATCTTCACAGTTGCTATTTCACCACCTCCCCATTGGCTATTCATTGCTATTTGCTCCATCTTTCCTCGTGCCTCCTCAGGAGATAAAAGAACAAACGCTCCATTGCTGGAGGCATCTACTCTTATCTTCTCCGTATCTCTCAATCCATGGTAAAATGTTTGCATTAAAATCCATAGAGGGATATCATGATGAGGGCACTTCCTCATGGACTCCTTAAAACGTTCCCAAGCTTGATCAAAATTCTCCCCAGGTTGCTGCTTGAACCCCAAGATATCTTGGCGTAACTTAAAGGTCATTCCTTTAGGGAAGTACTTATTCATGAACTTTTGTAGCAGTTCCTCCCGTGTCGTGATTGATCTAGCCTCTAAAGAGAAAAGCCATTGCTTAGCTTTATCTTTCAAAGTGAAAGGGAAAAGTCTCGGCTTAATGTTATCCTCAGGAACCAGTTCTGCTTCACGGTACTAACGATCTCTAAGAAATTCATCACGTGAATGCCAGGATCTTCATTCAGGATACCATGAAAAGTGGAATAGTTTGTCACCATTTGAATGACATTAGGTTTCGGGTGATAAATTTCAGCAGCATTTTTAGGTACTACGATAGCAGGAATGAATTGTTCAATGGTGCTTCCATGTCTGAGTCAGATTGATGTGCTCCTTCAGATTTTTTCCTCGCCTTGCTCTTCGATTGGATCCTCGGAAATCCGGGTAGCTTGCTTGTTTGGTATTTTTTTTTTGTTTTTTTTTTAATTATTTTTTTATTTGCAAGACAAAAACAAAATTAAACAATTAAAATGCGCCAAGGCTACTGCCTTTGGCGAGACTCTAAAATAGACAAAAATAGAAATAACAATATACTATTAGAAACTTTAAAGGCTAATCCTAGACTCAATAAATAAAAACTAAACTAAAAAAGACTCGAAAAATACAAAAACACAAGGCAGAAACTGTGTAAAACAAAACAAAAAAAAAACAATAAATTCTCGGTCGACCGAGAACTGTGGTTCGGTCGACCGAACTCTTTTTATTTATTTATATTTTTTTTATTTTTTTTAACGACACTGTTTAATATACTGACTCTTATTCATAATATTTACGAATCTACTTTTAATAAAATAAGCTATACTCAATTTAATGACACGAGTCCCCGGCAACGGCGCCAAAAACTTGATGACGGTCAAGTTATAAAAATAACTCGATACCTAAATAACCAACTAGCAAGAGAACTAGGTTCAATCGTAGTATAGCTAGATAGAGTCGAGGTCGATCCCACAGAGACTCGGCTTAAACAAGTACAATGTTATTAAACTAAAAATAGATTAAAGGGCGGTCTACGACCAACAGTAACGTAGAAATAAAGATTGACACGATAGAAAACACAAAGACTAACAATACGACACAAGACACTAAACACTTGTTTTTATGGTTTTATAGGACTCTAACAAACGGTATTGATTACGCTAGTAGTAATTACTCCCCCATATATGTATATCTAAGCCGAGACAGAAAAGACATTAAGGTTGATTATATTTTGGCTACGGGAGTCATCCCCTAAACTGTATCTACTTCATGAATGGATAGAAGATCTTTATGCTTAATTACGAATCCTTCCTTGGACAGGATAGAACATCATATAACAAGCATGCTATACCAAACTAGGGATGCCGATCTAAAATCGTCACCTCGTCTAGGCAACCACCGTGGACGGGTTGCCACACCTCCTAAACGATCGGCTAACTTATGTCCTATTTAACATGGCAATTTTCACAATATATCATATTAATTTACGAGAACGATGTAACAAATTGGCCGGATCTATTACATGTGTATATGAAAAACGAAAAGCACGACGTAGCCGAAGTCGTTCACGAAAAAATTACTAGAATCTTGATGGCTAGATCTAACCATATAGACCGTGGTAGATCAGACCGGTGACTCTAGAATTTGCTCGTAAAACGCCTTCGTACGGCTTAGATCTACATGAATATGGGTTTGATAATTAACTACATCACGAAATCAATACACAAACGACTACTCCATAACGAAATAAAATAGATCTACGAATAAAAACGACATATTTGGATAGACATTACCCTCGTAGACGGAGGGTCCTCCGATCCTTCAATGCAATCTCTAATCGATGAATCCATTGCCTCCGTGATGAAGCAACATAAAATAAAAAGAACTATATGGATAAACTAAAAGTATTGTAGTATTGTGTTTTGTAGGTTGGTTGTTTTCTCAGCATCGTGGCTGCTGTTTATATAGGAGTTGTAGCCGACATAGGGAGAATCCAGAAGATATGCACGCATTAATCTGATTAGGCTCGGGTGACCGAACAGTTACGCTCGGTCGACCGAATGGCATGGCTCGGTCCACCGAGCCTCCCTCTTTACGCGTTTTCAATTTCGCTTCGTCTGACTTGTTCCCCACTTCACTCTTCTATGCTGATCTGATTTGTCTCTTCATTAATGCTCCAATTTTCTTCCTTATTTATCTTGAGATTTCCCGATTGCATGACAATTATCCTCCCGATTCGTTATGATCTGCAAAATCAGTATTTATCACACAATTAATTGCTCTTTTATAATAAAAATAGCTAAATACCAATTATCACATTAATAATCACTTATCATTAAATAATAAATATAAACACGTGATTTAATACGAAATATATATAATTAACTCTGATTTAAGGTTAGAATTGATGACATAAATAGGTATATTTTTACTGTCATCAGGGGTTAAGCTGGAAAAAATTGGGGAAATGGGTTATGGTATATGAAAAATGAAGAAGTGTTAGGATGGTGTGAGGGTGGGGGAGAAAATGGTTTGGGGCTGTAAATTGGCGGGGGGGGGGAGGGGGGGAGGGGGTGGAAAAATGGGGGAAAGAGGTTATGCTATATGAAAATTGAAGAAGTGTTAGGATGGTGTGAGGGTGGTGGTGATGGTGTGAGAGGGTGGTGGAGATGGGTTGTGGTGTTGGATGAAGATGGTGTGTTGTGAGTTTATTCATTACTTTTGTAAAGTATTGGAATTAATAGTGTTTTTTAAAAGTCGTGGTGTAGCAAGTAAATCAGTCATTTTTTGTTATGTTTGAATTAAAAAAAAAGAATAAAAGTATTCTTGTGGTGCTGAAAGTAATATTTTATAGTGTCGGGAGTAAAAGGGTGTCGGAAGTAATAAGTGGGGTGCCGATAGAACACCCTAAAAAATATTGAATTGATAAAGGCTCAATGACAAAAATAAAAGAATAAAAAAAAAATAAAAAAATAAAATAAAATCAAAGGCCCTATAATGTGTATTAATTAAAAGCCCAATGACAAAAAAAATACTCCCTCCGTTCCTATTTAACTGTCGCAGTTGCCAAAAACACACGTATTAAGGAGAGTAGTTTATGCTTTGACTTAACAACAAAATGACAATAAGACTCCTTGAAAATAATTAATGCAATGTTGTTTTCAATCTCCACCCCTTAATAAATAAGGGTAGATGTAGAAAAAGACAATAAATAATACTTTGGAAATGTAACTACGACAGATAAAAAAGAAATTTTAATTTTGACAACTGCGACAGTTAAATAGAAACGGAGGGAGTAAAATAAAATCCAGGGCCACTATAGTGATTTTGTTGAATTAATACTTTGTTGGTACGTTTTGTAGGTGTCAATAAATTTGAAATTTCTATCTAATGATATTCAAAGCGTGATGTTGAAGTAATATTTTTTAAGTATGTTTTCAGGAAGAAAAGAAAAAAGCCTTCTAACTAAAAGGCCCCTTTCGGAGAAGTCACCGAAGGTCCCGAAAAATTCAGGGCCAGCCCTAATGAAGACAATCGGCGATCGGAGGGGAGGGGGGGATGAAAAGTTTATGGAAATGCCTCAATTCAGCTCCATTTTTGTTGTTGTTTTTGGGGTGTCTTATGGCTCTTGGTTTATAGCGCCTCTCTGCAAATTTTGCATATACATGTGATTATTCTTTGTCTGTTGGATTCCATATGCATTATATACGACAATGTCTCTTTGCAATTCTGTGCATAGATGTTATTATGCTTGGTCTGTGGGATTCCATTTGTATTATAGTACAATGTCTCTTTGCAATTTTGTGCATAGATGTGATTATGCTTTGTGCAACGCTCCGCTCCCAGATACCGAGCCCTTAACCGGGAGAGAACGTTCGGCGCGTATAGCATTAAATAAATTTAATATTATACGCCAGCCTCTACGTCGTCGTATCAAAATAAAGCAACGGAAGCCCAAAAGGCTTGGGTAAAAACCATAAATGCTACTAGAATACAAACAGACTAGGGGTAGAAAGGAAAAGCTTACAACAACGAGATAAAGCTTACAACGTACGATGTTACAAAATAAAGATACAACCATTGTCTTCTCAAACTTGGAATAAAAGTACAACATGTTATTTAAGAATCTACAACATACTATAGTACAACCTTTAAAATAAAGTAAAAGAAAGCATCATCAGCACCAACGTCATCAAAACATCATCGAACTCCTCAACGAGCTCAAGGACAACCTGTTCGTCTTCTCACCCCAAAAGCACACAAAACAACATATGCAATTGAGGTAAGTACAAAGTACTTAGCAAGAGGAAGAAGCTAATGTATAATCAAGTCTTACAACAAAAGATTCATTAATTATTATTAAGTTATCTTTATGAGACCGACTCAATTCTGGGGTTCACTTCATGCTCATCAACATGTCGTGACTAAACGTTTCTAACTTAACTTATCTTTGTTACAGCATGTTTGCGAGGGCACTACACTTAGTGAGATATGCACTAAGACAGAAGACGCAACCCTATAGAGATAAATCTCTAGCGGTCCCGAGATAATCATTCCACTTTATCTGGCCAACCCTAGAGAGCTGACCGGTGAATGCATATCTCGTTCGTGATTTTGTCCGGCGGAATGATCACTACTTTATCTGGCGGGTCTAGAATCCGGCAGTGATCATCACCACTTTATATGGCCAAACATCACATTGCCGATATTGTACCGTGCCTATCCAAGCTCTCATGATGTTTAACCTTTTATCTAGTCAAATACGTTTATTAAGTGATTAGCTAGCCACCTAGGTTCATTCAGGACAAAAAGCTCCCTACTTCCTCTTCTTAGACTCTTAGACTCAAGCTAGCAAGTACACAGATATCGATGAATACTAATTCATCAAAGCACAAGGCCACTCTTACTCTTCCGACGGTCCCGGATTTCAATTCCCTTTAAGAATACATCCGGTGCAGAACCAAGCGCATCAGAAGCTTATTCATGGCTTTGTAATGTTCATGAATGTTTATTAATGTTTCTTTTTGAAGATCAAGAAACAACACTTGAAACTCAACACATAGCTCAAACATCATATTTCGCAAAAGAAAGATCAATGCGTGCGCATTATAACTGTACAAGCCCAAAACCTGATTTTCAACACTTCTCTCGATTCTACAACCTTTCTAACATGTTTATCACCAAAAATACACATCAAAACAGCAAGAAAATAGCCTTTAAACATACCATAACATCTTGTACTACAACAACAACAATTAACATGATTTACAATTAAGAAATCAACACAAAAGCTCAACCTTAACATCATAAAATTTTAATTAAACATTAGGAAGAGCCTCTTACTTGATTGAAGCCACAAACCAAAACTAATCTCTGCAGCACTTAAACAGGCCTCAAACAAGATCTAAAAGATCACAATTAACATGAATGAATTGATGATCAAAGCTTCTAAACAAAGAACTACGAAACAAAACCCTAGAACATGAATTCATGATCCTTTTCATGAATTTACAGCAGAAATTCGACTCCAGCATACCTGAGAATCAGACCCAAATTCTGGTATCAAAACGATCCTCGTCTTCTCACGATTCCAGCGGTACTTTTGGATTTCAAAACGGATTAACGGTCTCGGAGATATGCCCAAAAGTATCCAATGCCAAACCCTTTGTTTTTGTTTCTTTTCTCTCCTCTCCAAGGTCGAATTATGTTCAGTCAAAAAGGGATTATGAAAACTTCCTTGGAAATATCTAAAATAATGGGGAGTTAATTCCCACAAAATAAAACTTCCCACAATAATAAATGTAATTATAAATTCATAAATTCCAAAATTAACTTCTTTAAATATATATTTATATATTTCGATTATATATATGTAAAAATACTTCAAATCCTTTAATTAAAGTAAAACAAAAAAAATATGATTTTTTGTTAAAAGACTCTTTTAACCTTTTCTGAAAGTCGGGATGTTTTGAGAAAGTTTGATCTTTCAACCGATTATCGAAATGGTATAAAATTCTAATAAAAGAGTTGAGTCTTTAAACAAAAAGTTTTCTGCACTAAAACATCGTGTAGGGGATGCATTGAAGGTAATCACTAGGATGCAAAAGTGTATTGACCCGAATTTGCTAAACATGATGCAATGAAAAGATATGCAGTTGCCAGTTCAAATAGTTCGAAGGATGAGAAACTTGTTTCCTTAAATCAAGCATTTGACACTATGAAAACATCTTCATAAAAAAATAAGACACATCAAAGTATGTGCACACTTGGAAAACAAAACTTCGCAATGAAAGGACTTTTACCAAGTTCAAAAAGTTTCAAATGGATGATCTAGCTAGCACATTGGTTACAAATAGTATGCATGGGAAAACATTTGAAATTAGAGGTAACTAAGTATGAAACCAAATGATTATAGAAAGCACCTCGTTAAATAAAAATGAGATTGGAAAGTCACCATGTAATTGTTTCTTGTCACATAAGGGTATTAAATCTACAACACTTAATACCTACCTATTAAACTTCTTACTTTGGATAACAAGTAAGTCAAAAGTCTTATGCTACAAAGCCTTCCCAACACCTCTAACCCCACACCTAAACTTCTAGGGTGAAATAATGTTGTCTAGCCTTTCATGAACAAGTACTTAAATGGTTTTAAAAGTTTAAGTACATACATCAACCATGAAATGATTGACTTGCACAGAACAAACCAAACTGATTTTGAACATGATGTAAAAAGAAAAGTTGTAGGTATACAAGTTTTACATATGCTATTCAAAATTCAGAATTTATGGAAAATAATTGGTTGGTTAAAATAATTATTTTTGGTCGACTGCTGTAAGCTGTCAAAATTTCAGAAAATTATAATCTGCATTGTGTTGCAGATTGTACTCAAACCAGAACGAATTTGTACTTGACTCCAAAACAAAAATTGCAGAGCAGAATGTTTCCTACGACATATGAAAAATTCAAGTCGTTTGGGGGTGTTTAGCTTATTCAAAATAGATTCATAAGTAAGAGTACCGCTGCAGAATTTTCTGAACAGAGTACTCCTCCTTGTTAAACAATTTATGAATAATCCATATTGAAAACTAAGTTGATGCCAAAGGAGAAATTGTAGATAAGGCAATTTTCTAAGTGACTGCAACTTTACAGAATTTTTGATAATCAGAAATGATATTAAAACACATATAGAAACGTGAACAAAATCGTTTACTCATTTTGCATAACACCAAATTATAAAATCAAAGAAATGATTAAATCAAAAAGTCGCAATAAGAAAACTTTAAATCCTCCAAGAAAAGAGTAAAGAGAGAAAATTCTGAAAGGTCGAAAGAAGCTAGGGATTCTATTAAGGATCAGAGAGGGAACAAACTTGAGGGCATCACATAAAAGATGTGAGCTTAGAACTCAACCTAATCTTCGCCTAAGAAGACTCTTCACTTGGCTCTAGTGAAAACTAACCACGGTATAAGGATTATTAGATTTACGAAAATTACCACCAATAACAAGAGATATCAGAAAGGTTCAAAAAGATCCAAGATACCTTATCTTGAGAACAGAACTTAGATTAGTAAAGAAAGTTCTACGGGTTCCTACCATTCTGAAAGATCAAGGAAGTCAGAATGGTTACTAAGTGGTCTAAAGAAGTCTTATCTTAAGGAATGGAGAGATGGAAGCCTAGAAAAGTAAGGAACGCTTCGCTCTGATACCAACTGTAACGCTCCGCTCCCAGATACCGAGCCCTTATCTGGGAGCGGAGCGTTACAGTTGGTATCAGAGCCAACTATCAGAGGAACTGTGCGCTGCACCGTACAAGAAGACGGTGTAAGGATGGCCTCTAGTTACCTCTGGTAGGGACGATCCAGGAACAGTCTTGGCCTTCCTGGCGTGGACGCCAATCCCTTATAAGGGGGAGAGAATGTAAAGTCCCACATCGGTAGAGTAAGTGAATGCTCACCCCCATATAAGTGTGAGACATAAATGTCTTGTCAACTCGGGTTAGCCCTTTTAGACCAAGCGATGACGGAGGTCTAAGCCGTTGACCGGACCATTTATGACTCATTTAGCGCTACCAGGCCCGGGGTCTGGGGGCGTTACACTTTGTCTGTGGGATTCTTTTTGGTCGACTTTGTGGTTATCAAAATTTACAGCTGTATTTAAAAGTACACAATCCATTTAACTATTGATTTAACTTTAACATAAAAAATCTTTGATTTATGACATTCTATTGATTGTTAAATTGAATCATCGAACACATATAAATTAATTCAGAAATGTAAATATAAGATCCTTATATTCTTGGTAGTTTCTCCACTGTATAATAGTCATAGTTATCTTTTTCAATTCAATTTCTAGCATTCAAATGCACATTGGTGAATCTATTAGATATGCTCTCCTAGGTTTCTATTGTATTTATTTGCTTTACACATTTGTACATGTAGTATTTTGCTTTAAACCATGATCAAATTGTAATAATAAAATATAAATACAATCTTTATGTGTTTTTTTAGGATATTTAGATATAATATATTGTGATTATTGTATTTAGTATTTATTATTTACTGTAATTATTGTAACCCTATGTGTAGAAGCTTCTCTAAGCGGTACCAGTAAACACAGTTAATCATGACTGTTGTAAACACAGCAATCATGAGGACTTTTGCTGTAACCCAACTGGATCATATAACTGTCAAACATTTTATACCACTATCTAGGAGCCTGTTTCAGTCCATACATGGACTTCTTTAACTTACACACAAGATCTTCCTTACCAGGAACTTGGAAACCCTTTGGCTGAGTCATGTATATCTCTTTGTCTACCTTACCATGTAGAAAAGTTGTCTTCATATCTAACTGCTCAAGTTCTAAGTCCTGTTGTGCCACTATTGCTAGTAACACTCTGATTGAAGTATGTCTGACTACTGGTGAGAATATCTCATCAAAGTCCACCCCTTCTTTCTGACTGAACCCTCTTGCAACCAAACTTGCCTTATACTTAACTCGTCTACCTCAGTTATCCCTTCCTTCTTCTTGAAAATCCATTTGCAAGTAACAATTCTCCGATCAGCTGGATGTTTAACTAGATCCCAAGTCTGATTCTTCAGTAATGACTCCATTTCATCGCCCATGGCAGCAAGCCATTAAGATGCTTCAGAACATGTCACTGCTTCCCTGTAAGTAGAAGGTTCAAAACCATCCACTTCTTCTGCAACGTGAAGTGCGTATCCAACCATATCAGCAAACCCATACCTTCTAGGGGGTATCCCAACATTGGATCTTTTAGCTCTGCTGACAGCTATACTCTGCTGACCCACGTTCTTAGTTTGACGCTCAACTGACATTTGCTCAGTTGACTGGTTTGGATTCAGCTCTGGTTCAGTAACCAGATCAGATGAAAACTGACTTGGATCAGTTGATTGTTGCATTCCAACCGACTCCACCTATAGCTCCACCTTCTGTTAGTTTTCTCAGTTTCAACACTGGTTTCAGTTTCAGTTATCCTTCCCACTGATGAACTGAGTATAGAATTTTCATCAAAAACTGTATCTCTGCTGAGAATAACTCTATTTTCTGCTGATGACCAAATTTTGTACCCATTTACTCCATCACCATACCCCACAAACACTCCTTTCTTGGCCCTTGGTTCCAGTTTCCCTTCACTGACATGATAGTAAACTGTGCTTCCAAATACCCTTAGAACTGAATAATCTGCATGCTTGCCTGACCACATCTCAACTGGTGTTTTGAGACTGATCCCTGTATGAGGACTCCTGTTCATTAAGTAGCAAACTGTGGTCACAGCCTCTGCCCAAAATCTCTTTGATAAACCAGCATGAGAAAGCATACATCTTGCTCTCTCCAGAAGAGTTTGATTCATTCTTTCAGCTACACCATTTTGCTTAGGTGCATTCCTGACTGTATGATGTCTGGCAATACCCTCATTTCTGCACAACTCATCAAACTCAATCCAGCAGAATTCCAGACCATTATATGTACGAAGCCTCTTGATCTTCTTCCCCAACTGATTCTCAACTAGAGCCTTCCATTGCATGAAGCTCTTGAATGCCTCACCTTTGTGTTTTATCAGCACCACCCAAGTCATCCTTGAATAGTTATCAATAAAGGACACAAAATATCTGTGACCACCCAATGACTTCACCTTTGATGGCCCCCAACAATCATAATGAATGTAATCAAGTGATGACTTTGTGTTGTGTACCTCTTTCGATAACTTGCTCCTATGAAGCTTCCCAAACACACAATGCTCACAAAAGTCCAGATTCGTGACCTTACATCCCCCTAGAAGATCTTTTTGAGAAAGAACCTGCATCCCTTTTTCAACAATGTGACCCAGTCTCATATGCCGCAGTTTTGTAAGCTGTGACTGATGAATCTCAGCTGATGCCACAGCAGCAGAACCAGCAACAACTGACCCTTGTAATATATACAGAGTCCATTTCTTGATTCCCTTGAGAACCTCAACTGAGTTTTTATAGACACTCGGCACACCACTTTCCCCCTTAAAACTGAATCCCCTGTTGTCCAAAGAACTGAGAGATTCCAAGTTTTTGGTCATTTGTTAGATGTCTAACTTCACTAAGTTTACAGAGTCTTCCATCCTCTGTCCTCAACTGAACTGAGCCAATCTCAACTACCTTGCAGGCCTTGCTATTTGCCATAGATATATGACCACCATATATCTGCTGATAACTTGAGAACCACTCTCTGTGAGAACAAATATGAAAAGATGCCCTAGAGTCAAGAGTCCACACATCAGTATGAAGTGGTGACTCTCCTGCCACTAGGACCATGTCCTCATCTGAATCATGCTCAGCTGCTACAGCAGCTGTGCCAGAACTGTTCTCCTGCTGTTTCTTCCTCTTTGGACAAATGGACTTCCTATGTCCCTGCTCCTTACAATAATTACAGACATATGTGGACTTAGGGCCTTTGGACTTTGTGTTCTTGGAACTTTTCTTCCTAGACTGACCATGCTCTTTTCCACTCGCTCTGCTACTTGACTATCGATCCCGCGGCTGATTGTCTGCTCCAATCGCCTTATATCTCGGCTCCCCGGCATGTAAAGGCGACCTTACATCCTCTAAAGCAAGCGTATCCTTCCCAACTACGAAGGATTTGCACAAAGTTCTCATAGGAAGCGAGGTAATGAAACCGGCAAAATCAAAGCGACATCTTCATCCTCAATCTTAACATCAATATTCACGAGATCAAGTAATATTGTGTTCAGCTGATCAAGATGATCTCTCAACTGAGCCCCTTCATGCATCCTCAGGCTGAACAACCTCTGATTCAGCAGCAACTTGTTGGTCAATGACTTAGTCATATACAGGCTTTCAAGCTTCAGCCATGACTTGGCAGCAGTGTCTTCCTCAGCAACTCCTGTGATAACATCATCAGACAAGCACAACATGATGGTTGAATGTGCTTTCTCCTCCAGACTAGCATAATCTGATGCACTAGCATCCCCCTTATCAGATAAAAGAGTCCACAATCCTTGTTGCTTTAACAAGGCCCGCATCTTGATTTGCCACAGACTAAAACTGTTTCTCCCTGTAAATTTATCAATCTTCAAGTTCATTGCGGACATCCTTCTAATTAAAGAACAAACCTTTGATCACAAAATTCTAGCACCGGTCACCGGTCTTGGTGAAGATCAACTCTGTTCACCTGCAACTCCTGAATCTTGAACCTGACGCTCTGATACCAGTTTTTTATAAACACAGATAGAAAGCTTGCAGTTTTAGAAAGAAACAAACACAGAAGCAATGCAAACGTAAAGAATTGCGGAATTAATAAACACAGAAACAAGAAGAACACAGTGATTTAACGTGGTTTCCAGCATTGTGCCGACTACTCCACGGACAGAAAAGGAGATATTTATTATGCATAGAATTACAAGGTTTTCACAAGTGTGTGAATAACACTTTGAATGACTCACATTGCATTGATTACAACATTGGTATTTATAGACACAAGTCCCAAACCCTAACCGTCATAGATCTTTGTCAACTACCATAAATACCCCAGATATGGACCCCAGCTCTAGCTGTTATCCACCAAACGAAACTCAGCTCAAAACTGACTTCCCAGACTTGTAATCAACTGCCCAGATGTAGAACTCAGCTATACTCAGCATAACTCGGTAGTCCAAAAACTGACTGCTAACTTCAGAATAAACTCAGTTGCACTTCATCAAACTGACTTTCACAGAACTGAATATACTTAACTGAACTGACCATCAATCTCAGTCTCAGTTTTCCCATATTAGTTCCACCAGATAGTTCTCAGTTTAGAGATCAAGTCACAAAAACTGACATGTATGATGGTTACTGGGAAGACATTGGAACTATTGAAGCTCGTTATAATGCAAACTTGGGTATATATCATGAAAAAGCCAATCCCTGATTTCAGCTTTTACGATCGTTCAGCTCCAATCTCCCTCCAAGATGCTTGATGCTGATATTACTGACAGCGTCATTGGTGAAGGTTGCGTAATCAAGAATTGTAAGATTCACCATTCTGCATGTAGTTGGACTAAGGTCTTGCATATCAGATCGAAGGTGCAATTATTGAAGATTCGCTTCTTATGGGAGCAGATTATTATGAGACAGATGCTGACAGGAAGTTTCTAACTGCAAAAGGTAATGTCCCGATTCGTATTGGGAAGAACTGTCGCTCATATCAATAGACGATATAAATTAAATTAAATTAAACTAAAGAAAATCTTCGAAACCAGGTTTTGAGATTACATCCAAAACCACAAACTGAAAGAAAATATTACTCATTTAGGACATGGATCATTTTCATGTGTTGATCAATCCCCTATTTAGTTCCATTATGTGCCTAGCAGATAAGGAAAAATTAAGAGGAAAATAATATCAATAAATTGAACAGGACAAAACTCACCTTCAATATCTAATGAGCCGATATCTTCATCTGAAAAGAGGGGAAGAGAAACGACGTAGGTCGAGTAAGAGCAAGGAATGAATGAAGCACTAAATGTTTTTTATCTTTAGTTGATAAATCAACATGGGATTAAGATTGTTAAAAGCACAAAAACGAAGTCATCGTCCCTATATACGTCTCGTCCATGAACATCGGGCCGGGAGGATACAAAAAAGACCAAAAAAAAACATTTGTCTTCTGCAACAGCGTCTACCATGAATGGGTAACTGTTTCTCATTTATTTACAATATTACTATCGTCACTTTGAAGCTTATAGTTTAGCCTAACAAATGAAACCTGAAAAAGAAATCTAAGACTACTTCAATAGTTTGATGAAATCAAATTTGTTATAAACACGTACGAAAACTTGCGTTTAAGAAAGAAACAAACACAAAAGCATTGAAAACGTAATGAATGGCGGAATTGATAAACACGAAACAAGAATAACACAGTGATTTAACGTGGTTTCCGGCGTTGTGCCGACTACTCCACGGACAGAAAAAGAGATATTTTATTATGCACAGAATTACAAGGTATTCCTCACAAAGTGAAAGACACACTCTTGAAAGGCACACTCTTGCATTGATTACAACATTGTTATTTATAGACACAAATCACAAACCCTAACCGCCAAAGATCTTTGTCGGAATTCTCATAAATACCTCAGATGTGGACCCCAGCTCCAGCTGTTATCCACCAGACGAAACTCAGCTCAAAACTGACTTCCCAGACTTGTAATCAACTGCCGAGATGTAGAACTCAGCTATACTCAGCATAACTCAGTAGTCTAGAAAGTGATTGCTGACTTCAGAAGAAACTCAGTTGCACTTCATCAAACTGACTTTCACAGAACTGAATATACTTAACTGAAACTGACCATCATTCTCAGTCTTCAGTTTCTCAGATTAGTTCCACCATATTAATCTATCAGTTTAGAGGTCAAGTCACCAAAACTGACAAATCTCCACCTTGACTTGAACTCTCATTCAACGTCAGCAGATTGCATAATCAGATGTACTTGTACCAGATGCATTCGTCAATGCCAGGATGTACAGTACCAGACTTCTCCTCAGAATCCACTCAAGTTGATATGCCCTCAACTGAGTATCCAGATTTCAGTTTACAAGCTTTGATGTTCGAGTTTCGAGTTTCCAGTAGGCGATTCACGGTTTTTTGTTGCTGATCCATCATCATTTTCAGCTGTCTCCCTTGTTCTTCAATGCTCACTTGCAATTTTCTCTGTATCTAAATAATTAAAATAGGATACTTAATGTGTATATCTGTGGAGATGTTATATACATTGAAATGTAATTCAACATAGCAACCGATGTACCTCAAGTTGGTCGTGAAGGCGTCTTTGGGCATCTAGTTGCATTTGCAGAGCTTCTGACTCTGAGTAACGTACTTTGGGACTAGAATAGTTGAAATATATATAGATATATCTACAAAATATTAATAAGACCGTTACACTGAATTTCCTTTAGTTTAAATGTATGGTACGTGTTGCTTTAATGTATGGGGCTATTTGAATGTTAAAGGAATCCTTTTATCTATATATATATATATATATATATATATATATATTAATATTCCAATTTTCGGAAAAGAGCAGACGTGTCATTTTACGAAAACGAAATATTATTATTTCTACTTCTATTATTTGGATTAAGTATTTTGTTATTATATAGATATATTGGTCGAAATATATGTATATAATTCAAGGGAAAATCTGACTTTTAAGAGTAGTTAAGGAAAGTAAGAGATTATGTTAATTATTGGGGTTTTTCCTATTTAAGGAAAATAAACCCAATCAGTTTCCCTAACCTTTTGAATCAGATTTTCCACCTCCTAATCCCTATCATCTGCGTGTGAGAGCTTGAGAATAAGGCTGGAGAGATTTCTTTCGTTTTCTAAGTCGAATCTCAACCGTTTTCAGATCCGAAAAGTGCGTTGGAATCGTTGTGAAAGGAGCATCGTTTCAACACTCAAAGTTCAGAGCTTCGATAAGGTATGAATATTCGACCTACCCGCTGTTCTTGGATGAGTTTTGAAGATCAAAACTCATACCTTTCGTAGTTTGTTGTTTTTGGAATCGTGTGATCGATTTTAATGCGAATTCGAATTGATCATATAGGTTTCTCTGCAAAAGTGTTCGAGTCTCTGCAGTTTTTCTGAGCTTTTGGAATTTGGAATAGCTTGCTAAAGGTAAGAAGGTCTTCCTACACGTTAATTACGGTTTATAGGAGCTAAGTTATGATTTTGATGATGTTTTGATGATTAGAATTCATGCTATGAATCATTTAGAAATCATAGGATGTTATGGTCAGTTAAAGATCAAGTTTTTCTGTGTTTTTCTGAGTATATTCATGTTAAATAAGTTTGGGAACGATTAGGAATCGATTAGGGTTCAAAAACTAAGTTTTTGGAGAGTGGCCGCGCTTGGTGCGGGCGCACCAAGCCCAGTACGGACGCACTGGAGGTCCAGAAAGTGAAATACAGAGGCTTCTGGTGCTGGAGCACCGGGCGAGCCGAATCCCTGTTTTTGCACTCAGAGGCCCAGTGCTAGCGCACTAGACCTTTTTTTTTTTTTTATGAAAATCCTATTTTTAAGCTATGTAATGAGTTCTAAATGTTAATCCATGATCTAATAACATTAATTAAACGTAGCAAAATGCCTCAACAGCCCCTGAAATCCAAGACAAATCCAGTAATTTAATTCCATCCAAATAAATCTATTACAAAATTATGAGAAATTTATCGTTGGAAATCTATTTCTAAATTTTCATTGCTCAATACCTAATAAATCTAGTAAGATACAATAAATTTAAAGTTCAGAATATATCTTGGAAAAGGACAGAAATTTACCATTGGAAATTACTTTTTAAGTTTACAAGAATTTTACCGTTGTGATGATAATATCATCGATCAAGAAAACTTCAATCCATCAAAATAGGTTTGACGATCACGACATTAGAAAAAAAGTTTTGCGACATCAGAAAAAAAAGAACTAAATGTGTGATGGCTCCTCTACACCCGGTGGAGGCGATGATATTTTCCGATGATATTTAACGGAACAAAGGATTTGTTTAGGGATGATCTTTTGTTTGCTTTAAGCCATGCCCCAAAAGGTAGACTTTTTGCCTCCGCTTCGTAATCTCGGATGAGAGCGACTTACAAAACCGAGCATGTGGTCACACCCCGCAATCGAAGCGAGAGACAGGGCAATCTTTCGTATTGGACGAGGGCCTTGACTGGGTTTTCTCCTTGCGATGCTATTGTGATGAAGCGCCCGAGGGGTTGCCGAGGTTGATCCTTCCTCTCGAATCCGAATAATCCTATCCCGAGACCGACACTTCCCGAATTGAAGAAATGAAGAAGTTGGTCTTCCCGCAACAAAGAAACGGTGTAAAATTTCAATGTCGAACCCCGTATATGCACATTAAAAAAGTGGGTCTACGCACCGGTTGCATCCCAATTTTTCGGGGTAAGGAGGTAATCATCGAATGCCCATGGCCCATTTTCCGAATCAATTTGGGTTTGTCTTCATCATTAAAGATGAATTGATAGATGTTTCTTTACTACATTTTGATTACGTCGAAATCGGTACCCCAAGCACGTATCATTTCGATTTTGAGACCTCTCGATTTGGATATCTTTCGCCGCGTAGAATTTCCCAATGAGGCTGCGGTTGCACACCTCCTATCCCGCGGCCAAATCGTCTTCTCGTGATTTCGATTGATTTTTCGTCTTCTTTTGTGTTTGGTAGAGAGGTGAGGAGATCCTTAAGGTTGAATGCCGTACCCGCTCCCGTGGAGATGGCGGCGCTCCTTTACTGGAGATTAGGGCTTCGGGAGAGAATGTTTGAATTTCAAATAATTATGAATAACGATAGATTCGGAGAAATTGGCTGGCGACAGATTGAGGAAGTTTGTTTACTTCACTACCGAGATTTCAGCACACAAATTTTTTCGTTGAGGTTTTTCGGGGTAAGAGAAGGATCCGTGTAGCAGGGCATGGGTCGGGTAATTAGGTATTATACGGGTAATTGGGTTAAAAGTGTTCATTTTTATTATATATATATATATATCATCATCATTAAACTCAACACTCAAATCCTACTGACCGGGTTGGTTAGAATGGGATGTACTCTGGTCGCTTAAATAATAATCCTCTAACTTCAAGCACATATGAAGGATGAAGCAAATCCTTTGGTCTACTCAAATATCATTAAAAAAAAAAAGTGAGTAACGCTTAAAATGACAATGTTATAATTTCAAACATCGTTAAGGACAATGATAGTTTCATAAGGTAATAATGACAAAATCAATAATACAAAGACTGTTTTACCCTTACTTTAAAAAAAACACAAAACCCAGCAGCATATGTGCGTGTCTTTGAAAAAAAAAAATAAAGAACAGAATTATGAAGAAATTTGCTATTACCGGAAAACCTTTCTCGGCCATACTCCTCTCAGTAAATCCTCAAATCTCCCACGATGATCTCAAAAATATGCTCTAGATTCAAAATCAATGGCAGCTTCTCTACAGGAACAACCTCCGGTCCTCGAATCTTCTTTATTTGGCTGACTCTGTTTGAATGTAAAGTAGATATTGTAATTAAATATGTTGTTTCCTTATTCAAAGTGGGTATCGCAACTTGATAATCTATATCTATTTCGATGTTAAGGTCATCTGAGTTTACCCTAATCTACATTGTGATGGTTTGATTCCCATTTTCCATTACATCTATTTTCCTTATCCATTGATAATTGATAGCAATCTTTTTGAAAGTGAAATCTGAGGAGGTGGGAGTAGTTGAAATTTCCACATCTTTTCCAGAAGCAGGTCTTGTTTTATGGTTTTATTAAGGATATATGGATTTGTGTATGAAGCAATCAATCCTGACCAGCGTTCTTAGGGCATTTCTTTGAATTTGTGTATTTTGGTTGATTTTGTGATGCTGGGAGTATAAACGACATCACCCTCCAGAAGAAACAATATACATGGTCAGAAGGTGAAAAACATGGAGAGATAAGGAAGGATCAGAACTTCGGAGAGATAAGTTTGTTGAGTTAGCAAGTCTACGTTATCAAGGCTGAAAATCTGAGTTATCAAGGCTGTGTTTTTTTAGTTTTACTATAGAAATTTCGAGGCAAATATGGTGTTTTAGAGCAGCAAATCAAGGCGAAATATGAGCTGGATGAGTTGGGAATTTTGGCTGAATGTATGGTGAAAAGAGAGCAACAAAATAAAGCTTTCAAGTTGATTATTTAAAGTAGTTTTGTAGCTGAAAACAAGACTGAATAAACAGCAAAACTGAAGTGAAAATTGACAGCAAATTTGAAACTAGAATCGGGTTGATTCGAGATGGTTTTATGAAGCCATATGAAGGTGATATCGAGCAAATGAATGGTTGTATTTTAGATGCTATTAAGGGCTTACATAAGCATGAAATCAAAGAGATTTTGAAGCTTAGAATGGGGCTAATTTGGGGCGATATGATTCAATTAGATGCGCTATAGATGTTGTCAAGCATATGTAAATTATATGCTTAGCACAAAGAAGGCCACTTTTTCTTTTTTGAGGCCTTTACATAGTCGAGTTATCATAATCTGTATATCATAAGTGCTAATTTTTGTATCATTACTAAAGAATTTATTGTTTCTTCAGTCCATCTCTAAAGTGCATTACTCTTGTTACCTTTTTCTATGAATTGGGGATGTGTGGTGTCAACAGTCATTTGTTGGTATGTGCAACACATTGGATTGAACTTTGGCCTCGTAAAGCTACTGATGCATTGGTATTTGTCATATATTCCTTCTGCCAACAACATTTTCTTAGCTCCTTTTTTTTCCTGTTTTTGGAAAATGGTTTTTCCCACAATATTTGTGCAGTGGACTATCACTACCGGTTTATTTACCCCAAATGGTTGGCTAGTATTTTAACCCAAGTTAGTAAAGATTATGGAAAGATTTGTAATGTACATTGGTAACCAGTATGGCATAGTCTGCAAAGGATGAATGAATGATAGAGTAGTAATTGCAGGAAGATAAGCAGGATGTACTGTTTTTTGGTCTCCTCTTGGAGGAGAAATTTTGTACAAGCAAAACAAAGAAGTTGCATCCAATGCAAGTTTAAACCACTTTAGAAGATAAGTTGGAAATATCAAAGGTGTTTCATTTTTTTGGTGAATGTTTATTGTCATAAGAGAGAGAAGGGCGTATTCAACTCGATATGCTAAAATTGTTTCAATATACTAATTCACTGTTATTGGGTAACTCTGATGCTTATCTACTTGTTCACTCTTAGCTAGCAATATACTTTGGGTCACTGTTTCACAACTAAGCATAAATGACATCATGTTCATGTCCACTTTCATGACTAGGTCTAATGTTTCAATATAATACAATGTTATTGGGTAACTCTAATCCTTAAATCTACTTATTCACTGTTAGCTAGCAAAATACTCTGGTTCACTGTTTTTCATTGAGTTCAAAACACTCTAGTTCACTGTTTCACACCTACTTCATATTACTAATTCACTTCAAACCAAAGTTCACTTTTAAGAGTTTATAATTGTAGTTAACCATTGGAAGTTTACTTTAGTTAACTTTTTGAAATCTTTTTTGCGAGTGCACTTTTGTAGTTCATTATTTATAGTTCATTGTTATTGTAATTCAATGTTGTTGTAGTTCACAATTTTAGTCCATCTCAACAATGATATGAACTCTATTCTTCCCAACCCATTGCAGCTGCAACAAATGTTGTGACTTAGCTTTAGCAAAATACCCTGGTTCACAGTTTTTTTCATTGAGTTCTAAACAATCTGGTTCACTGTTTCACACCTACTTCACAGTACTAATTAACTTAAAACCAAAGTCCACTTTTAGGAGTTTATAATTGTAGTTCACCATTGTAGTTAACCATTGTTTACTGTTGTTAGTTCATTTTTTGAGAGTACTTTTGTAGTTCAAGGTTTGTGGTTCACTATTTGAGTTCAAAACACTCTGGTTCACAGTTTCACTACTATTTCATATTACTAATTCACTTCAAACCAAAGTTCACTTTTTGGAATTTATAATTGTAGTTCACTATTGTAGTTAACCATTGAAAGTTTACTATTGTTAGTTATCTTTTTGAAATCTTTTTTGCGAGTGCACTTTTGTAGTTCATTATTTATAGTTCACTGTTATTGTAATTCAATGTTGTTGTAGTTCACAATTTTAGTCCATCTCAACAATGATATGAACTCTATTCTTCCCAACCCATTGCAGCTGCAACAAATGTTGTGACTTAGCTTTAGCAAAATACTCTGGTTCACTGTTTTTCATTGAGTTCTAAGCACTCTGGTTCACTGTTTCACACATACTTCACAGTACTAATTAACTTAAAACCAAAGTCCACTTTTAGGAGTTTATAATTGTAGTTCACCATTGTAGTTAACCATTGTTTACTGATGTTGCGTGGAACACCAGATTTGCGGTAACAGTGTTTATCTTGTGGAAATAAGGCTGTGATGTGTGATTTCTACGGTGAGGACACGGTGGTGATCAAGAACAGTAGTGGCGGTTTGAGTGTTTGTGATGAACAAGTGAATTAGTCGACAAATTGGCAGAGTTTCTGCTTGTATTATATTAATAGCTTAAAGCTTCAGAGAGTCCTCTATTACAATGTGATCCCCTATATATATAGGTGAAAAGTAAGTCGGTTTACTGTTCATCGACAAGACAAATGAGAGAATATAGCTAAGTTAAGCATGCATGCGGTACAAGTGTCCTAGCCAGCTGTAATGTGTTGCCAGCTGGATTGGCCAGCTGGATAAGCGTGGCGGGCAGCGAGTAGTGAGAAGTATGATCGAGCAGCGGACTCGTTTGTGCCTTGAGTACATAGGTTGGAATCACATGGAGAGAATGGGTCCGGCTTACTGTTGGCGGTCATGATCCGGTTGTAGCTAGCGGCTAGAAGAAGCTTGGTGGCAGCGACCAGTGAGGGTATAAGCCCATTATCTGTGTTGATGGGCCAAGATTGTAGGCCCAATATGGATGAACAGGGCCCCACTCCAATCCGGGTATATCAATGGCCCCCTACTCTGTGCCTGGCGTGTCCGCCAAGGCGGAGAGTAGAACTTGAAGAAGGGCTTTAGGTGAAGCTCCTTTGTAGTCGCTCGTGACAGAGGCTTGCCGATATTGCTTTATCGGGCTTGAACCAGTGTTGGTGAAAACCACTAGCTATGTGCTGTGCATTTGTAGCGAACAGGCTTGATCGCCGATAATGTTCCATCGGGCTTGAATCAGTGTTAGTATCGCGTAGCGAATTACCGATTGTATGTTGTGCATTTGCAGCGAACAGGCTTAATCGCCGACAACGCTCTGTCGGGCTTATTTAAGTGATAACGCTCTATCAAAGGTGCTTTGTCAGGATAAGACACATCGGGTATTGATTGATGCTAGCCGCTTGAAATAATGTTGGAAGATAATAATACGTTGAGGTCGCTCATTCCGCGGAGAAGTGATGATCGTCAAAAGAGATTTGAACGGTTGGAAAGTGTAAACGGATGTATCGGTACATGAAACGTCACGTCAGTCACGTGCTCTGACACGGCGGTTGGAACGGAACCGTCCTTTGCTCTGATTGGCGGAGAAAAATCGATAACCGTTCCTGTCATCATTACATTTGAATTTCGAATCCTAAGCGTCGTTCCCCCTCAATTCTCCCTTTATAAATAGAGGAGTTACCCTCAACTCCTCCACTTTTCCCCCTTCTTCTCTCTGATAAAAATCTCCGGTTGATAAAGCAAGGAAATTCCGGCGATTGCAAGCAGGTTCCGGCGAGTGCTCGTTTCAGTCAAAGCTCAACACTTTATCACCTTCATTATCAATCAGGTGCGAAATTTTACTCTTTCATTGTTTGTTGATTTGATTATGCTCTTTATTTCTCCCATTCTTCTTACAAAATGGGTGAATACTGTGATTCTCGCCTCTGCAATTTTACCTCTTTCCTCTGATGAATGCCATGAGCCCAGCTTGTCCTTTGCGATCTTGTGCCTCTTTTTCCTAGAAAATACCCCCAATGCATGTATGTTTTGATCGCTAGTGTTTTGCCTCCGTATATGTTTTTGGTTTTGAATTTGAATGGGTATTTTAGGGTTTGAATTTAGGGTTTTCTGAGAATTTGGGGGTTTTCTGGGCAAAGGTTTGGGGTTTTTCTGGGCAAAGGTTTGGGGTTTTTCTGGGGATTTTATATCTGTTTAAGGAAGATGGAAGGGCGAGGTGTCGGGGTGTGATTGCTTTCACCTCGACCCGATTTCCATGTCCGGGTGATAAACTGATCCACCTTGCCCTTTTTCTTTTCCGGAATGTCATCAGATCACACACAATCAGACGAAGAGGCTAGAGCCGCAGCGGGTTACGGATCAGAGGAGGTGAGCATGGAGGGCACTAGCTCTAGTGGCGACGAGGAAGAGATGGAAGAAAATCCAAACCCTGGACCCATTAACATAGAATCTGGCCCAGAAGATGACGACCAAACGGCACTAAGCAATCTCCTCACCAGGATGGAGAGAGTTTTAAAACCTGGAGCCGCTGAACGTAGCGGCAAGATCAAGGAAGCCGTGGAATCCGCTGTGGTATCGGAGAAGCCAAAAAAGTCTCCAAAGATTGTTGTGAAAAAGAAAACCGCCGCTGAGGAGCCCGAAAAAAAGAAGAGGGCGCCCAAGAAAAGGTCTGTTGCGGTGGAAAATGAGCTCGCAGAGCAAAAGCGAGCAGACAGTGCTCTTATATTTCGATGGAATGGAGTTCAAAGATCGAGAAGATTATACCTTGGCGCTGGGGGCGTACGATATCTCGGCGGACTATCGTTTTGTCAGCATGGGCGCGACCAACGTGTCCTGGACCTGCGGCCGAGATCAGCAAGACTATCTGTGGTTGCACTATGATCATTTTGCAGCCGGACTCAGACCTCCCTTCTATCCATTTTTCGTTAAGTTCATGGAGGAGCTGAAGGTGATGCCGTGCGACCTTAGCCTGGGAGTAGTCCGCGTGGTTATGTCCTTTATCATAATCAGTAGGCTAAGCGGACGTGAACCATCGATGGCGGCGCTCCTATATTTTTATGGCTTTTCCAAGAAGGGTGCGGCTGGTCAAATTCAGCCGCGTAGTAGATCAAGCCACGGTCGGCCCCGTCTATTGTTCGATCTCCCTGATAAAGTGGCGGACTGGGACAAAAGATGCATGAAGGTGGAGTCCCGGGTAAGTTGGCCGTTTGAGAAGCTAGCGGAGAATTCGGTCAAGACTGAGCATTTGAACAAGATAAGAACTCAATCTGACGATGATGAGTTTATCTCCGAGCTGAAAGACGATCTGGGTTATACCCGCAAAAGTGAGCCTCAAGCCCGGGCTTTTAACTGGAGGTTGTTGCTAGATGTTGGCCAGCCCTATCTCAGACAGGCCGGACTTTCTGGAGCCGGCATCGGCGATCCTTTGGTTGTAGTCGACTCGTTGCCGACTCATCCTGATTGGTATGGCGAGTGTCACCATGGCAGGTTCATGCCTTCTCAATGTGAAATCTGCGGCGGTTATCCTAATATGCGAGCACCGAGTAGGATTTTTTTTTTTATATCTTCTGGTTGCTAATAAACATTTGTTCCCCGCAGGTACCATGGATAAATTAGTTCGACGCAGCCAGCTGACAAAGAAAAAGATCATTGGCGAGGTGAAGAGGGCCACCGAGCTACAGGGGATCAAAACATCCCTCCCCATGGTTGACTTACAGACGACGGAGGCCGGAGCCTCTGGAGCTAAAGTCGTGAAATCAGCCCAGCCGCACTTGGTAGAGAAGACCGCGGCGAGCAAAACCATGAAGCAGACCACTCTGACAAAGCCGCCTGCAGGTGATAAGAAGAAGAGGGCTGCCGTTGAAGAGATTGAGCCCGCGGGAGATGGTAGCGGCGTGCAGGAGGTCCCTCCTCTCAAAAAACCCAGAACTGATAAAGGTAAAGAAAAAGTTGTTGATCAAGGCAAACCTGTGGCCGATGAGGTAGCATCTGCAGGCACGAAGATAGTGGTGCCCTTTGCTGGAGTTCCTATTGGGCCTAGACGTTGTCCCGCCGCCTGGTTGGATAAAGAGTTCATGCGGCAACAACCTCTCGACCTGCCCAAGGCGCGCACAATTTCAAGGGGTATTGCTGATGTGCCCCCGCTGAGACATTTCAGATGGGGTATCCCTAATGATATCCAGATGGAGATAGGCCGCGGGATAGCGGACAGGGTTGTTATGGCGGATCAGACTGATCCCCGTCATGCCTTTCTCGGGAGTATTGAAGATTTGTGGGGCTTATACGGCGCCACGGTGAGCATGGTAAACCTCCTTTCTTGTTTCTGTTTTTCATTCTTTTTATTGTTGTTTTTCTCAAGTCAATATTGACTCTGCCGTTGACTTTTCCTCCATTAGGTTGGCACTGGCTTGGCACAGTTCGTCAATGATTACAGATACACCATAGCTGAGAGTGTCAATGTCAGAAAAGAGCTGGCCGAAAACCAGAAAGCTCTTGGTGCCGCAAATGCCGTGTCCGTTGGTCTTCGTGGGCGGTTAAACGCAGCTGAGGCGGAGAACGAAAAGCTGAGATCACAGCTTGCTGAAACTAATAGGATTAATTCTGAGCTCGTGGAGCAGAGCAAGTCTGTTGACAAAACCATGGAGGAGATGAAGCAAAAAATATCGGAGGCTCAAGCTCATTGGGAGGCCGAGCAAGCAGTGTGTGCGGACTTGCGGAAACAATTGAAGGATCTAGGCTCAAGTGTTGAAGGCCAGATCAAGGTCGCTAATGGTGATGGCTTTATGATGGGGTATGACCAAGGGTTTTATCACATCGCGAGGTGCGTCCTGGCTCATGACGGTGGTACCCCCGACCTTGATGTCTTAGAGGAATGGATTCTCACCCATCCCTTCTCAGATTATCTAAGAGAATTTCATGACCGCATACCCTTCTCTGACATTGAGCTTCAGCGCTATGTTCCAGAGTGTGATCCTGATTGGGTGGCCCCCGCTGTGATTGAGGCGAATCTGAGGGAGCGTGTGCGTTTGGCTACAGAAACGAGAGAGAGAGCCGCTGAAGAGGTCGAGCAAGCTGGGGGAGAGGCAGAGCAAACAGTTGAGCCGACGGTAGAGTCTACTGAGTCTGAGACAAATGCCGATCAGATGCTGCACCATTCTCTCCGCGAAGAGAATGTCCATAATGAAGAGATGCGGCCTGAGAATTCTTAAATTTGTGCTCCCTTTTTTGTAAAACATTATTTTGATTTCGCATATGTACAACTCTTTTCTTTTCCGCACTTTTGTCTGCACATTTGCTTCTGTAATAACTAGTATGCACCTTGTCCAACATTATTTTGTTTTTTGCCCGCTTCTGATGTATGTTTGCTTTTTGCTCGAATTTATTGTCTAAATTGAGTCCGATATCCGGCCCCCTTGTTTTAGATAAGATTCCACGTCGATTTCGTGCGGACTCACATTTGAGATATTCCCCCCTTGAATCTTTATCTGAAATAATTTGTTTGCTGGAAAAGCGTGACCGCTTTAATTAAATTTACCCGTATTTATCCGAACAGATTTTATTTCTACCCGCGTATACTCAATAATATGCTAAAAGAGAAGATGTAAAATCGGGCTTTGTTAATTTCGACTCATCCCGCTAGTTGAGTGAAGATTACAAGCAAGTAAGAAAGCCTAACCACTCCCGTCGTAAACGAGAGGATAGCCATAACCCTAACCGATTTATTACATGCAGTACCTTTTGAGGTTGTCCGCATGCCAAGGTCTATTGAGCTCGTAGCCTTGATGATTTCTGAGAATATAAGTCCCTTTTTTGATCTCCCTCGCCACTTGATAAGGGCCTTCCCAATTTGCTGTTAGCTTGCCCTTATTTGGCTCCATGCCCGTGGCCTTTCTATTTCGAAGAACAAAATCCCCGACCTTAAACGAATGATCGCGGATTCGCTTGTCGTGTTGTCTTTTAGCGAGTTGCTTGTAGTTCGCGAGTCGATGATATGTCGCCAATCTTTTTTCCTCCACTAGATCCAAGTCGATCTGCTTGTTTAACAAATTGTCCGCTGGGTCATATAAGGCGACCCTGATGTTGGGTAGAGCCATTTCAACGGGAGTCATGGCCTCTGATCCATAGGTAAGAGCGAAAGGTGTTTCTCCCGTAGGTGTTTTTATCGTGGTGCGGAGTGCCCAAAGTATGTCGGGTAGCTCATCAACCCACCCTCCTGCTTTTATCCTGTCATCCACGCTCTTTTTTAACATCTTGATTATTTGCTTGTTGCCGGCCTCAGCTTGGCCGTTTCCTTGAGGATAAGCTACGGACGACTGCCAGTGTTTAACTTTGAATTCCTCACAAAGATTCGAGAAGTCCTTCCTAAATTGTGGACCGTGATCTGATACCACTGCCCACGGGATGCCAAAACGTGAAAAAATTTGATCATGTAAAAAATAACCTGCTGCTTTGGCGGTTATCTTGACCATCGGTTTTGCTTCGACCCACTTTGTGAAGAAATCCACAGCTACTATGATAACTTTGCATCCACCTCTTCCTAGTGGAAATGGTCCGATGAGATCGAGTCCCCACATGTCGAAAGGCCAGGGTGCGGTCACGATGCTTTGTTCGACCGATGGTATCCGGGGGATGTCCGCGTGCCTTTGACATTCTGGACATTCTCTGACCAATTTTCTGAGTCTTTAAGAATTGTTGGCCAATAATACCCTGCGGTTATAACCTTCTGCGCCAAAGAGCGGCTAGCGGGGTGTCCCCCACGCACTCCTTGGTGAAGTTCGATAAGGATTGTCTTGCTCTCTTCCTCTCGAACACATCGCAGAAGAGGCCTTGTTGCGGACCTTCTGTAGAGTATTCCGTTGTTCACAATATATCTGGCTGCTCTTTTCTTAAGTGTGCGAATTTTATCCGCTCCGTCAGGCAAGGTGCCTGTTTCTATATAAGCCTGAACCTCATCGATCCAACATGTAGTCGGCGCTGGTGTGTCGATTTCCATGATTTGTGTTTCTTCGATAGCGGGTACAGCCAGATATTCTATCATTATTGAAGGATCTGCGATTTCTTCTTTGAGCGACAGTTTGGAGAGATAGTCTGCTCGCTCGTTGTCCTCTCTTCGAATTCTGATGAACTTGCAATAATTGAAACCAACTCTTAATCGCCGAACAATCTCACCATATTTCTCGAGAATACCGCAGTGTGTGTCATAGTCCCCTGAGATTTGGTTGACGATGAGTTGGGAATCACAAAAGACTTCCACATTTTCCACGTTTAACTCCTTGGCTAGCCTGAGACCGGCTATAACTGCTTCGTACTCGGCTTGATTATTTGTGGCCGGGAATTCGAACCTTAAGGCTTTTTCGATTTCCTCCGTCGTTCCGGGCTCCATCAAAATTACTCCGGCCCCACAACCTTTCCGATTAGACGCCCCATCAACATATAAGTACCAACATTGACCTGGCTTACTCTTGGCTACAGCGGGCTCATGGGCTAAAGGCGAACTGGGTTGTGGCGAGCTAAAACTTGTCTCCACAATAAAATCTGGTAATGCTTGACCCTTGATAGCTTTTCTAGGTTGATATTGCATATCGAACTCGGTGATTTCGATGGCCCATCTGAGAAGTCGACCAGAAAGGTCCGGTTTATGCAATATTTGACGCAATGGACTATCCGTTAAGACAACTATCGTGTGTGAGGTAAAGTAAGCCCTGAGTTTGCGGGCAGCAATAACAAGCGAGTAGGCTAATTTTTCAACATTAAAATAACGACTCTCCACCGGACTGAGAGCCTTGCTTACATAATAAACGGGATTTTGGAGGGTTCCGGCCTCCTTGACAAGAACGGCGGCAACAGCCCGGTCCGAAGCCGCTAAGTATAAAAACAGCACATCTCCCTCTATAGGGCTAACCAAAAGGGGTGGTTTCCCTAGATACTCTTTTAAAGCTTGAAATGCCTGTGAACACTCTGCGTTCCATGAAAAAGTTTTGTCACCTCTGAGAATTTTGAAGAAGGGGAGACACCTCTCCGCTGATTTTGATATGAAGCGACCTAGCGCAATTATGCGGCCACTGAGCCTCTGTACTTCTTTGATAGTAGTAGGCTCTTTCATGTCAATCAAAGCTTGAATTTTTTCTGGATTAGCCTCGATGCCACGACGACTAACCATGAACCCCAGAAACTTGCCTGCCTAGACACCAAAAGTACATTTGGCCGGATTCAGCTTCATCGAGTGTTTTCGGACATTGTTGAAAGTTTCTTGAAGGTCAGCGGCGTGACCGTCCCCAGCGGACTTAACAACCATGTCATCTACGTAAGCTTCCATATTTCTACCTATCTGTGAATTGAAGACCCTGTTGACCATTCGCTGATAGGTCGAACCCGCATTCTTTAACCCAAATGGCATCATCTCATAATAATACAATCCTCCAACGGCTCTAAAAGCCGTTTTTTCTTTGTCAGACTCAGCCATCCGCACTTGATGATACCCAGAATATGCGTCCAAGAAACTTAAAACCTCAAAGCCAGAAATAGAGTCAACTAACCGGTCAATTCGTGGCAGCTGATAGGGATCCTTCGGACATGCTTTGTTGATGTCCGTGAAGTCGACGCACATTCTCCACTTGCCGTTGTGTTTCTTTACCATAACCATATTTGCCAACCAAGTAGGGTAGGCAAGCTCTTTTATGATTCCTGCTTGTAGAAGCTTTCCGACCTCTACTTTCACCGCCGCTTCCTTTTCTGTTGAAAATTGGCGCGCTCGCTGCTGCATCGGCTTAAAAGTAGAGTCGACGTTAAGATAATGTAGGGCGACGTCTGCTTCGACTCCCCGCATATCGGTAACCACCCAGGCAAATGCACTTAAATTATCTTTGAGTATTTGTATCAATTTTTCCCTTTCGATAGGACTCAGCCGAGCTCCTACCTTAACCTTTTGCTCGGGATATTCATCGTTGATGACCACCTCGACCAACTCTTCTTCTGCTGTAAAATCGGGTTCATCTCTGACTTGCAGTGTTTCGCACTCCACTTTGACTGGTTCAGGATCAACAGCAACCTTGATCATATCGATATTTTCCATGTTGTGTGGCTGTTCGATTCGAACCCTCTTATTCCCTGTTCTTGTTTCATGTATGTATGTTAGGACAGCGGCAGGCTCGCTGATCGACATTCCGATCTTGTCCCCAACATAAAACTTTATCCGCTGATGCGGAATGGAAGCTACCATCTGAAACTGTTTTAAAGCTGGTGTCCCGATTATCATATTATAATTGGACTGAAGATCGAAAACTAAAAACATCACCTTTTCAGTGCGGAAGGGTGCATAATCTCCCATCTGTACATCGAGGTCGATGGCCCCCTTGACCTGTATCTTATGATTGGTGAAGCCCTCAAGGGTGCCACTATGCGGACTCAAATTAGAATCGCTGAACCCCAACTCTTTGAAGCAGTTGTAATATAAAATGTCGCGGCAAGCTCCTGTATCAACCATCACTCTATTGACACAGGCCCGATTGACAACCACTGAAATGCAAAGACACATATCCTATGTATTGATCGAAGTCACCAGCTCACTTCGAGTAAAGGCGAGGGGTTGCTCATTTCCTCACAAAACAATAGGCTTCTCCACATGTTTGTTGATGGAGCCGATGCGATTCTTAATCTGATTGTTACTGGGAGGAGGCTCAGTTATCATTCTAATGTTCCTGTCGAACTGACGAGCTTGTTGATTCCTCCTATCTGGACCACCAGTATCGAGTTTGAGGTGATCATGGTGTCCGCGAGCGAGTAACTTCTCTATTGCTCGTTTGAACTGGATACACTCATCAGTAGTGTGACCTTTATCCCTGTGATAGCCACAAAATTTGGATGCATCGCGGCGTGTATCCGGAACCATCGGGTATGGTTCAGGTATTTCGTCTCTTATTTCATTCAACACTTGAGAATAGGAAATTCTGAGCGGCGTGAAATGCTCCTCCTTAAATCTTTCAGGTTTCTTGATTTCCCGATCTGCCCCTCTGCGGGTATCTCTTGGCGGGCTACGCTCAGCCCTCTGTTTGCCTTTGTTGGATGAAGACGCTCCTTCGTTTCCCGCAGTCGCAATGTACTTCCTAGTCGAACTCAACATTTCTTGTAGGTTCGCTGGTGGCGACAAAGCAAAATAAGATTTCAAATACCCCGGCTTCAATCCTGTTTCGAAGCTAGTCATGACAACGTTATCTGCTATACCCCTGGTTAGCTCATATACTTTATAAAACCGCTCATAATAGCTGCGGGTAGACTCGTTGCCGCCCTGTGGACCTCATGCAGGTCAATGTGTGTCTTTTTAGGTCCTCCTACCGACCTAAATTCAGCTATAAATTTGTTGATCAGATCATCCCAAGATAAAATCGAACCCGGGGGAAGACTGCGGATCCATGATGCTGCCCGATCTTGCATTGACCCTACAAATGCTATACACCAAGCCTCGTCGCTAGATGTACACAAACTGATTCTGCTTTGAAAGGCTGACAGCCAATCTAGAGGATCTGTAGCTCCATGGTAGTTAATAAAGTTAGGATAGTGAGTCCCTCCTCTTGGTGCCGCTTTCAATATACTGGGATGGAGTACACTCGTTCCCCATGTTGGAACCACTTTGACACCCTTCGTAGTTTTTTGTAGCTCCTCGATCTGTTTTTTCATGATGCCCATCTCCGCTTGGTTCGGGGGAATGGGCGGAAATGTCATATGCCCTCCTTGATCTTGCGAGTCCCCATGCCCTTCTGTGCGAGTACGGACTTGTCGAGGATTCCTTGGTCGCCCTGGGGCTGCACCGCGGTCGTCGACCACGGGCCCCAGCCGATCTAATGCTGATCTCCTGTCCCCCCTCGGCTGTGAGGTCGCATGACTGCTTCCTTCTATTTCCGACTGTTGTGGCTGAACTGTTTTTGGGGGAATGAAGGTGGGCTGTATTTCTGTTTGTGTGGGTTGAGGAGGGGTGAATTTGCGGATTGGTCGGGGTGGCAGTCCCTCAGCGATCAGCATTGCATTCCCTACCCGCATTTCCTCTACATACTCCATATGTGCCTGTAGTGCTATTTTGTATGAATCTTGTTGTGGGGGCGCTCCCCCTGTTGAGACCTCCTGTTCGTTATTTGGGCCAGATGCCCCTGCGATCCCTTTTTCTTTATTTGTTCTGACCGCCTCCTCGTATATTTCGCGGGCTTTGGCTCTTTCCCGAATATATGTTTGCATATCGGTCGTGAGGGCAGGGTTGACGTGTGCCCCATCTGACATGACCCTTCTGCTCGCCTCTCCACGCAGTGTGTTCGCTCCACGTGTCGGGCGCTGATTGACTGGTTTAGTCGGTGTTACTGGGTTCAAGTTTTTCCCGCCAGCCATCACTTATAATTTTTTGTGGGTATTTTCTGGATATTTAAAGATGGACTCAAGCGTGAGTATGCGATGAAGTTGGTGATCTCCGTGTAGGTTGTTTGAGATGAGGAGAGCAGCGGTTTCTGGGCTGTATTATCCCAAAAAGTTCAAAACTTTGGTGACCGACAGACTGTAGATGATGATAACTTCGCCTGAGACACCGTGAAATCGTCTTTGTTGTGGAGTAAGTGGCCTCCAAATGTTGAGTGATAATGATTTTCCCGGTAACGGAGCCAACTGATGTTGCGTGGAACACCAGATTTGCGGTAACAGTGTTTATCTTGTGGAAATAAGGCTGTGATGTGTGATTTCTACGGTGAGGACACGGTGGTGATCAAGAACAGTAGTGGCGGTTTGAGTGTTTGTGATGAACAAGTGAATTAGTCGACAAATTGGCAGAGTTTCTGCTTGTATTATATTAATAGCTTAAAGCTTCAGAGAGTCCTCTATTACAATGTGATCCCCTATATATATAGGCGAAAAGTAAGTCGGTTTACTGTTCATCGACAAGACAACTGAGAGTATATAGCTAAGTTAAGCATGCATGCGGTACAAGTGTCCTAGCCAGCTGTAATGTGTTGCCAGCTGGATTGGCCAGCTGGATAAGCGTGGCGGGCAGCGAGTAGCGAGAAGTATGATCGAGCAGCGGACTCGTTTGTGCCTTGAGTATATAGGTTGGAATCACATGGAGAGAATGGGTCCGGCTTACTGTTGGCGGTCATGATCCGGTTGTAGCTAGCGGCTAGAAGAAGCTTGGTGGCAGCGACCAGTGAGGGATAAGCCCATTATCTGTGTTGATGGGCCTAGATTGTAGGCCCAATATGGATGAACAGGGCCTCACTCCAATCCGGGTATATCATTTACTATTGTCAGATCACTTTTTGAGAGTACTTTTGTAGTTCAAGGTTTGTGGTTCACTATTTGAGTTCAAAACACTCTGGTTCACAGTTTCACTACTATTTCATATTACTAATTCACTTCAAACCAAAGTTCACTTTTTGGAATTTATAATTGTAGTTCACTATTGTAGTTAACCATTGAAAGTTTACTATTGTTAGTTATCTTTTTGAAATCTTTTTTGCGGGTGCACTTTTGTAGTTCATTATTTATAGTTCACTGTTATTGTAATTCACTGTTGTTGTAGTTAACAATTTTAGTCCATCTCAACAATGATCTGAACTCTATTCTTCCCAATCCAATGCAGCTGCAACAAATGTTGTGACTTAGCTTTAACAAAATACACTGGTTCACAGTTTTTCATTGAGTTCTAAACACTCTGGTCCACTGTTTCACACCTATTTCGCATTACTAATTAACTTAAAACCAAAGTCCACTTTTAGGGGTTTATAATTGTAGTTTACCATTGTAGTTAACCATTGGAAGTTTACTATTGTCGGTTCACTTTTTAAGTTTTTTTGTGAGTACTTTTGTAGTTCATGGTTTGTGGTTCACTATTTGAGTTCAAAACACTCTGGTTCACAGTTTCACTACTATTTCATATTACTAATTCACTTTAAATCAAAGTTCACTTTTTGGAATTTATAATTGTAGTTCACTATTGTAGTTAACCATTGGAAGTTTAATATTGTTAGTTCACTTTTTGAGTTCTTTTTTCACTAGTTCACTTTTGTAGTTCATTGTTTTTACAATTCATTGTTGTTGTAGTTCATTATGCTAAAACTTGCATTTTGATAGAATGTTCCTCTAATTCTATCCTACTACGATAAATCAGCTAGACTTTTCATTTTCTTATAAGCACCAGCAATAAGACAAAAACGACTTTCAACTCAATACATGATTTTGTTTTTTTGCCACAATACATTATGCTAGTTGGAAGAGCAATTTCGATTCCAATTATTAAAAATAATTAAAGCATACACCATAACCTCATGAATGATGTCTACTTCATCAATAATATTTTGAATCTCTATATATACCCGTTCTTAAGACTAGTTCTTTCAAATTAAATAGACATGTAATTAAATAGACATCTCTATATTGTTTGTAGTTCACTGTTATAGTTCACTATTTATAGTTCATTGTTGTAAATCACATATATCACCGAAAGAATTGTTACAGAAAGGAGAAGCAGTTGATATCATGATACCTAAGCTTTTTTCTTGTCACACAATAAAGAAAGATGTAAATATAATGGAATAAACACAAGTGGATGTAAACTTAGTGCAACATAGTCTTATACAGGCTCAACTTGGACTTTAAACTCATCAAACATTTATGCAAACAGTAAATGCACACAATATCATCCTCCAATATCTAAACTTAAACATATCTAAGCTTTGCAATTTGACGACAGCTAGAGCATCGCCTTTGTTTACAACATCATCGAGTTGCTCGAGAGCTTTCTTAATGTTCATGATGTAAGCCTGGTGATGCTTTTGGTGGTGCATTTGCATAATCATTCCACTAATATATAGCCGGCTCCAAAGCACCGTATCGTAAGGAAGATCCGGCCGTGAAACGGTTTGCAAGCACAAGACCCAAAACAATTTTGCTGCAAGTATCTTATAGGAACACATCCTATCCAAAACATTCGACGTGAGAAATTATTACAAGATCATTAGTCAAATCCACGACAAATATCACATAATGAATGCTAAATAGGAATTGATTTCGTCATTAAATTTCTCACCTGCAAGCATAGCAGTGACTTATATTAATCATGTCAAGTCTCCTCCTGATATACCACTAGCAGGCAAGTCTATATAAAGCACATAACAGTTTAATTTCTAGAAGAAAAAAAAAAAGGAGAAGAAGCTGACTAAAAATGATTATTTTGATTAGAATTCTGCCAAGGTTCTCAGTCTTTGTAAACATAGCTCTAAATTATGAAAAGAAATTATTATTTCATATGCAAGTGACATTATTTGGATACACAGTAAAATGTAAATACAATTTTGCGAGATAAAGGGCTAAATTACAATTTTGGTCCTCTAACTAGACATGTTTTTCGATTTTGGTCCTGGTTTTTCTCCGGCGATAATTTTAGTCCTGTAAGTGGTCTTTTTTTTTGCAAAAATAGTCCTGAACGCCGGAAGTACCATTTACAGGACTAAAATTGGCCTTTTCCGGCGACTTCCGACGTTTAGGACTATTTTGGCAAAAAAAAAAAACCACTTACAGGACTAAAATTGTCGCCGGAGAAAAACAAGGACCAAAATCGAAAAACGGGCTAGTTAGAGGACCAAAATGGTAATTTAGCCATAAAGGTGAAGTCAAGCTTTTTTTTCCTGCAAATTAGAAAAAGGGACACTTATTACTAATTTTTCCCAATTGAGTTCCCGGTCACAGCGTAAGATTCACTAATTGAAATAGAACAAACAATAATTGCAATCGAACAAAAATAAGCAAAGAAGGAATTTCATTACTTGAAGTTCAACGTCATCTTACTAACCTCTCCATCAATTTCCTCTTCTTCATACGACTCCTCGTCAACTAACCTCCTCCACCGCTTCAACGCCACCGGAGCAGGTGATGGAGACGGAGTCTTATTTCATCCGCACCAGACCTTGCAGAACTGGGTTTCTATTTTCAGCAGTCTCATTGAAGTTTCACGACGACCTCTGATTTTTTTCTTGACAGGTAATTTGGAATCAATTAGGGGTAGTGAGGGCATTTTAGGTATTTAATTTATCACTTGTCCTTAATGTCTTATGAAAAAGTAAGCTGAATTATTATTTGAATCAAAATACCAAAATGTCCTTATTGACATTTAACTATAAAACAAAATACCCTATCATTTTTGTATCATATGTAGGGATCAGGCACTTTTAACAAAATAAATGTTCCTTTCAAATAAATAAATGTTAATGTTCTATCTATGTTAAAAATAAGGCTCCCAAATGTGAGGATTTTCCACCCATTACCACCATTGTGGAAGAGTTTGAGATTGATGTTTCACGGCCGGAACAAAGTCCACGTCAAGAAGGTTCAAGCAGTGATGATACTTGCATAGTTCGTCTCGTAATATAAATTACATCCAGGGCCGGCCCTGGAATTTTTTGGGCCTAAGGCAAAGTCGAATTAGGTATTTTAGTTCGAAATTTCATACTTATCGATTCGAATTAGGTCTGGTAAAAAAAAAAAAAAAAGGTCTTTATCGGTTTGAGTAAATTTTTTGGACCTTTATCAATTCAAATAAAAAAAATTTAAAAGTTGAATCGGATTGGATCTATACGAAAAAAAAAATTGGGCCTCGGGACACCGTCGGGCCAAAGACCACCGTCTCGACCGCCTTAGTGTTAGGCCGGCCCTGAATACATGAGTGTAACATTTCTTACTAATATAAGACACATGAGGGCGGATGGAATATGCATAAATATATAAATTACAATGATCAAATTGTCATTATAAAACTATAAATATCAAATTATAATTAATATCTTTTTTTTCTCAATCAAACAAGGGCAGTGATAATCGTTCTCTGCCATGTCTATACATTAAACCAGTCTCCTTCTTTGTTGCTCCTGTGTGTACGGCACCGTCTAACCTATACACTACTAAAAGGATATTTTGGTGATAACAAAAAGTTGTCACGAAATGCCCCATTTTTCGTCACTAAAGATGTTTATGATAGTCAACTTCGCATCATATTTATTATCCATATTACCCCAGAAAAGTGCTTGATTTAGGTGATTTGGACTACGAATTACGTGTATTATGGATTATTTGCTTACATGCCGGTTCATGGTTCATAATTCTGCACTTATACGATTTATTTCATAAGTTGGTATTACATTTCCATTATTTTATTATGATTTGAGGGTCACGAAAATGGGAGCATTGAGTTAAGGATCAGAGCTAGGATTTTAAAGAGTTTGTGTTAGAGTAAGAATGAAGTGTTTGAAATTCTGTTGAAGGGGGCCAAGGTCAGGCTGAGGCCTGGCTCGTGGGATTTTCACCAACTTAACGGAATGCGTTTTCAAGTCAGGTAGGGTTTATTAGGTCGGCTAGTATGCTAGTGACGATACAGGGTTTCACTCCCTTCACGTGTCGTCTATCGGTTGGTCATCACATCCTGGATTAGCCCCCAAAATATTCATATCGACGTTCATATTCGGGACAACCTCTACCGACATTTGAGCAGTATAGGACGACGAGTCCGTAAGGACAGAATCCGCACCAGCTTGCAGCGTAGGACAACGAGTCCCAGAGTCGAGTACCGCAGGTCGGCAATATCGACATCGTGGGCGGAGTCCGCACCAGCTATCCAAGCCCATTAACAGTGATAACTTGGGCAAGGGTTAAGGCCCATTAAAGGGTAAAGATGACAATAACATAAGCCGACTGTTAAGGGTCAATTTGTAGTGTTTTTTTATAGATATTTTTTATATCAATTTCCCCTACATTCGTATGATTTTCATAGAATTCGAGCTTTATATTGAAATATTGAGCAAATGGTGTTTTTAATAGTTGAATTGCAAAACGTAACGATTTATGTGCTTAAATTGTGATTTTATGTTATTTTGGGATTGTGTTACGCTTTGGTATATTTTCCTATGTTATAGATACATATTTTGGCATGCAAGAGGATTAAATGATGAGGTTTTGCATGGAAGAGAAGTGAAATGGAAGGAAGATGGAGATAAAGCTTGGAATGAAGCTTTCAAGCAGCCGAACTTCCGATGCAGTTCTTGATATTATATACACTGATTTGACTCTCGACCTCAAGAGAATATTTGTAGGTCTTGAAGAGAGGATTCTACAGGATTTTGAATCACTTCATTCCGACTTAAGAGGCCCGAGATATGAGCGTTACAAGTTTGGATGCTGTTGCTGAAACTAGTGGAAAATCCCGAAAACGACTCGTAATACGACGGGCTAATCAAAAAGGCGTTTTCTGAAGAAGAGTCCTTAATGAAAGTTGTAGAGTTTTCCGAGAGCTTAATTATGACATTCGGATCATAATTTTTGGAGGTCTACAACTCAAGATATGAATTTTAGAAGTTTCATTCCTAAAACCAATTAATTCCAGCCGACTTAAGCAGCCGACCTAAACCTCTATATAAACAGCCGCATGCAATACCCTAATCCCATAATTCATACAACAATTCATTATTCCAGCCGCATTATTCACAAAAGCAAAGCGCGGCAACTTGAGAGCTTCAAGGCCGGTCACCCGAGCCTTGTGCTCGGGTGATCCGGGGTTAGATTAGATGTAGTTTTTTTCTTCCGTTCGTTGATTCATGGATCAATCCGTTGTATAAACCATGTGAGTTTATTTTAATTTATTCAATTTCTATGTTCGTTTTTCATGATCTTTAATTTATTTTGTATTTTTCTGTGATTATGATGATATTATGTGAATTAGATCGAGAGATCAGTTTGCTATTGATACGTTTACAACATACGGAAGTTGCGTAGACTAGATCACCATAGAAAGATAGGATCTTTAATCATTAATGATGACAAGTTAATTGGTTAATTATCTAGGTTGTTAGATTCTAAAATACGAGAGTTAACCTGAATCTACACCTTCGTTTTGTATGGAATATTGGTCTCAACATTCGGAAGAGGAGAGGTCGATAATTGAATTCACTAAGGAATTAGGGATTCATAGCTTGAGAAATAGATTCACTAAGAGATTAGGGATTTGTATCTCGTGTAAAGGTGAAACCACAATTTGAATTGAAATCATGAGATAGGCTAGGATTGAAATCACTTAGGTTCGTTCATTGTTTGATCCCATGTTTCCTTAGGTTAGTTTGTTTATTTTGTTTCTTAGGTTAGATTTATTTTGATTGTTCTTTTGATTTATGTTTTATGTTTTTGCTTTTCGTTCTTCCGTTTCTTGAGTAGCAATTGAAAGGAATTAGTGAAATTAGATTCAACATCCCAATTCCCTGAGGATCGATACCCGTACTTATCCAACTTTACTAGCAACTACCCGGTATTCGGCCGGTTAGGAGGTAGTTTTGCATGGTAGTATAGGTTTTATAAATTTTCTTTTGTTTTAATGATGCAAAATCTCTCCAACCAAAGTGGCGCCGTTGCCGGGGAATCGGTGTTTTGTTGAATTTAGTTGAATTAATTTTTCGATTTTGTTACGATCTATTTTTTTTCAATAAAAGTAGCGTTTAATAGATTGAGAGTTTTTATTTTGCCGTGTTTCGATGACCGTAGGGTTAAGAATGTGCAAAAGTTTTTTACTCAATTTGTGAAACGTGAAGTTGTATCTAATCTAACCCTCTGTGCTATATTATGATGTGGCTGCTGTGATGATATTGTGTATACAAAGCATGCTGAGTATTTAGGGTTGCTGTGTTTTCCTGCTTTTCTGTGGTTTTTTTCGATGTTTGGACGAGCGTTCAGGTAAGTGAACGCCTGTCCAGTTCTTAACTTGCAGGGAACGAGCGTTTGGCATTATGAACGAGCGTTCAGGGCTGAAAACCCAGGTGAACGCCCGTCTAGTATTCCGGACGCACGTCCAGGTTCCAGAATTTTTCTTTTTCTTTATTTTTAATGCTTTATTTAATATGGATTTCTTTCATATGAGCTTCTGTGGCTATTTCTTTTACATAGATGTCCTGAGCTTGCATGTGTCCAATTTTCCATCTATGAATCCATGTTAGATAATTGATCAATTCCTTATATATGATTCATCTATGCAAGTTATAGTTACTGTCGGTTCTCGTATGCTATAACTGGTCTATTTGTTAATTAGTAGCTAATGTCGGTTTCCGTATGCTACGTACCGCTGTGATGAATCTTTTAAGCTTTGAGACTTATGTGCTTCCTTGTTGTTTATGTAACTCATATGGGTAGCTACTGTCGGTTTTCCGTATGCTACGTCCAGTCCATATGAGTTATATCTGTTTAGTATAGCTAACTGTTGGTTTTCCATAATGCTATCACCTTTGATAAGTCTTAAAGCGCGTCTACACTGCATGTAATGAACAGCACTGTCGTTTATCGTAACCTGTCATTATCTGGTAGACGTTTATTATATACATGTCGTGTTGCAAATGAGTGGGCTAGTTTTCTTTCTTTTATTTTCTTTTATTTTTGCATATCATATAGGTGCATATCATTTAGTTGCATGTCATCTAGTTGCATTGTTTTTCTATTTTTCATTTATTTTTCTTGAGTGTAGTTAACTGTCGGTTTCCGTAATACTACCTCGTTTTTATTTTGTTTCTGCACGGGCCGTAGTCACTGTAGAGTTGTCAGAGGTCAACTTGCTCACACTGAGCCTGTCAGAATTTATTTATTTTTATTTGCTTATTTTATTAGGATTGCATATCATGTAGGCTGCATTGTAATATATTTTCATGTAGTTGCACCTAGCCTACTACTTTGTAATATTCCATGTATATGTTCCATCTTTATATGAGCTTAAATTTGAAATATCTCTATATCTCCTTTTCCATGTGCTTTATATATGTAATCTTTTCTTTTTCCCCGTAGACTCTTTTTGCACTAATCAAGTCTGCAGGATATTTTTGATAGCTATTGTGCACTTTCATGATGAATTCAGTTGTCCTGTGATGCTCCACAGTCTACTGAGCTATGCAAGCAATCCTGGTTCTTGTTGGTTCCTCCAGAATTGCCAGCATCCAATCAGCTAAGTTCTCTAATTTATTATTTCTGTATAACTTGAGGACAAGTTGCAATCTAAGTGTGGGGGAGGGGATAGATGATTTATGTATCTACTTTCGTTTGCTCATATTTTTTAGTATTTCTATGAAAAGTGCTTATTTTCAAATTTTTTGTTATATCCCGAGTAGACAAAGGCATATCTTTGCTTGAGTTTATATCATTTTTGCTATATTCTGTATATTTAGTAATTTCAGTTGTTTCACCCGACACTCTTTTTCACATGCCATAGTAAATGATGAGCTAAATGTTGAAAGCCTACCCCATTTTAATTGGAGATTTTTGATGATTATAGCATGTTTCTTTGCTTATGTACAATTCTTGGAAAGTTTAGTAGTTTGTATTCTAGGATTAAAGTATGACATACTGTGAATATCTGTAAGTTTGAATGTGATAAGTGAAACGTGATTAAGTCTTTGCAATAGTAATAAATTGTTTACTTGAGGTGTTATGCTCAGTGGTCTGTGCTACTAGAAAATAATCTTTTCCACTGCCAGCCAGAAATCTCTAAGTAAACATAATTGTAATTGTGTGTGTCGGAAGCTGGTTTATGATTTGGGTGAGGTAGGGTGTACCACGTATGTCCTATTCCACTATGATGACCAAAAGCTCACGACAGTCAGGAAAAGCTGCCTTATGATTTGAGTAGGTAGGGGATTATCTCGAAATGTCCTATTCTGCTATGAGGGCAATAGCTCATTCTGATGTGTGTTTAAGTGAAATAATTAAATCAACTTATGAGAATAGTGATATGAATTAAACGAAAGACTTAGTTATCGTTGATTTTATCCCCAATATAAACTGAAAGATATGTTGTAGGGATTATCCTCTAAGTATGTCGGAAATATTTTAAATGCTCCCTATTATCTTTTCGGAATAAGTATGTTTTGTGAGGTGCATGTTATAATCGTTTTTATTTCTAATTTAAATGGGATGTTAGCTAGTTTTGCTTGAGTCAATTTCAAGTGTGGATTTAGTGGAAATTTATTATGGCTATGCACACACGCACTTGGGTGAACCTCTAAACTACTTGAATATGTTTTATATTTGCATAAGTGTTTATTTGTCTCGAGTGATGATTATGTTTTGTCTTGCTCGGGACGAGCAAGGTTTAAGTGTGGGGGAGTTGTTAAGGGTCAATTTGTAGTGTTTTTTTATAGATATTTTTTATATCAATTTCCCTACATTCGTATGATTTTCATAGAATTCGAGCTTTATATTGAAATATTGAGCAAATGGTGTTTTTAATAGTTGAATTGCAAAACGTAACGATTTATGTGCTTAAATTGTGATTTTATGTTATTTTGGGATTGTGTTACGCTTTGGTATATTTTCCTATGTTATAGATACATATTTTGGCATGCAAGAGGATTAAATGATGAGGTTTTGCATGGAAGAGAAGTGAAATGGAAGGAAAATAGAGATAAAGCTTGGAATGAAGCTTTCAAGCAGCCGAACTTCCGATGCAGTTCTTGATATGATATACACTGATTTGACTCTCGACCTCAAGAGAATATTTGTAGGGCTTGAAGAGAGGATTCTACAGGATTTTGAATCACTTCATTCCGACTTACGAGGCCCGAGATATGAGCGTTACAAGTTTGGATGCTGTTGCTGAAACTAGTGGAAAATCCCGAAAACGACTCGTAATACGACGGGCTAATCAAAAAGGCGTTTTCTGAAGAAGAGTCCTTAATGAAAGTTGTAGAGTTTTCCGAGAGCTTAATTATGACATTCGGATCATAATTTTTGGAGGTCTACAACTCAAGATATGAATTTTAGAATTTTCATTCCTAAAACCAATTAATTCCAGCCGACTTAAGCAGCCGACCTAAACCTCTATATAAACAGCCGCATGCAATACCCTAATCCCATAATTCATACAACAATTCATTATTCCAGCCGCATTATTCACAGCAAAGCAGCGGCAACTTGAGAGCTTCAAGGCCGGTCACCCGAGCCTTGTGCTCGGGTGATCCGGGGTTAGATTAGATGTAGTTTTTTTCTTCCGTTCGTTGATTCATGGATCAATCCGTTGTATAAACCATGTGAGTTTATTTTAATTTATTCAATTTCTATGTTCGTTTTTCATGATCTTTAATTTATTTTGTATTTTTCTGTGATTATGATGCTATTATGTGAATTAGATCGAGAGATCAGTTTGCTATTGATACGTTTACAACATACGGAAGTTGCGTAGACTAGATCACCATAGAAAGATAGGATCTTTAATCATTAATGATGACAAGTTAATTGGTTAATTATCTAGGTTGTTAGATTCTAAAATACGAGAGTTAACCTGAATCTACACCTTCGTTTTGTATGGAATATTGGTCTCAACATTCGGAAGAGGAGAGATCGATAATTGAATTCACTAAGGAATTAGGGATTCATAGCTTGAGAAATAGATTCACTAAGAGATTAGGGATTTGTATCTCGTGTAAAGGTGAAACCACAATTTGAATTGAAATCATGAGATAGGCTAGGATTGAAATCACTTAGGTTCGTTCATTGTTTGATCCCATGTTTCCTTAGGTTAGTTTGTTTATTTTGTTTCTTAGGTTAGATTTATTTTGATTGTTCTTTTGATTTATGTTTTATGTTTTTGCTTTTCGTTCTTCCGTTTCTTGAGTAGCAATTGAAAGGAATTAGTGAAATTAGATTCAATATCCCAATTCCCTGAGGATCGATACCCGTACTTATCCAACTTTACTAGCAACTACCCGGTATTCGGCCGGTTAGGAGGTAGTTTTGCATGGTAGTATAGGTTTTATAAATTTTCTTTTGTTTTAATGATGCAAAATCTCTCCAACACCGACCTATTATTAGGGCTAGGGCCGTGTTGTCATGATAAATACCCCATTCCGGGAACTATGTAAGGCTTGATTCCCGGAACCTAACAGATACGTAGGCAATCTAAGATACGATCTTAGACTCACCGCAAATACTAAATCCATCATCTCACTCTTTTAGGCATTAGGGTTTTGTGTGTGTTCATCACTAGATTCAATTAGGGCCCGGATTATTCAAGGTGACATAATTTGTCATCGTCATTGGCGCTAGAAGGAGGGTCTTCTATTGATTGAATACGCAAGATCACGATGCCTCCCAGAAAAGCTGCATCCAAAGCTGCAGATCAAGGTTCGCAGATTAACGAGCTGTTAGATCCTGAGACGCAAGGAGAAAAAGATCCAATCTTGAATCTTGCACCGGAGGATCCTCAGCATGAAAAGCAAGGTCTTATCCATGAAAACCCCCTGCAAGAAAAGCAAGGTCTTGCTCCAGAACACCGAGCGCTTGGATCAATTAGCAGGGGCAGACCTGGAATTAATGTCCAGGATTATAGCAGAGGCGGTTATGGCGCAAAAACAGGCACTGGGCGGTCAGAAAGACGCCGCAGCAGCCGGTGGCCAGAAAGACGTCGCAGCAGACGGCGGTTTGAAAGATGCAGCGGAAAGCCTAAACAGACTCCCAGAGACGAAGTCAGTGCATCCTCTAGCTCTGTCGAGAGAAAGAGGCCTGAGATTCAACAAAAGCATCAGAAAATGGATGACGACAGCGTCAGGGAGGAACTGGATGTTATTCTTGGAAAGAATCAGGTTTCGCTATGGTTAGAGTCTTCCTTCACGAAGGAGATCGAGAGCTTTCCTAAACCCAAGGGGTTTAAGATACCGAAGATAGAGCCTTACGATGGTACTGCCGACCTAGAAGACCATCTACACAGGTATCTATCTAAGATGAGGTTAGATGGAGCACCCGACGCAATGCGATGTCGGGCGTTTGAGACGCTACTCGTAGGTCGAGCAAGGGAATGGTTTATGAAGCTACGGCCAGGGTCGACCTCCAGTTTTGCCATGCTAGCTCGCAAGTTTCAGGATGCGTTCATAGTGAACAAGAAGTTTCATTTAAGTGCCACGCACCTCATGAACGTGAGGCATGCAAGAGGATTAAATGATGAGGTTTTGCATGGAAGAGAAGTGAAATGGAAGGAAGATGGAGATAAAGCTTGGAATGAAGCTTTCAAGCAGCCGAATTTCCGATGCAGTTCTTGATATTATATACACTGATTTGACTCTCGACCTCAAGAGAATATTTGTAGGGCTTGAAGAGAGGATTCTACAGGATTTTGAATCACTTCATTCCGACTTACGAGGCCCGAGATATGAGCGTTACAAGTTTGGATGCTGTTGCTGAAACTAGTGGAAAATCCCGAAAACGACTCGTAATACGACGGGCTAATCAAAAAGGCGTTTTCTGAAGAAGAGTCCTTAATGAAAGTTGTAGAGTTTTCCATAATTTTTGGAGGTCTACAACTCAAGATATGAATTTTAGAATTTTCATTCCTAAAACCAATTAATTCCAGCCGACTTAAGCAGCCGACCTAAACCTCTATATAAACAGCCGCATGCAATACCCTAATCCCATAATTCATACAACAATTCATTATTCCAGCCGCATTATTCACGGCAAAGCAAATGGCAACTTGAGAGCTTCAAGGCCGGTCACCCGAGCCTTGTGCTCGGGTGATCCGGGGTTAGATTAGATGTAGTTTTTTTCTTCCGTTCGTTGATTCATGGATCAATCCGTTGTATAAACCATGTGAGTTTATTTTAATTTATTCAATTTCTATGTTCGTTTTTCATGATCTTTAATTTATTTTGTATTTTTCTGTGATTATGATGATATTATGTGAATTAGATCGAGAGATCAGTTTGCTATTGATACGTTTACAACATACGGAAGTTGCGTAGACTAGATCACCATAGAAAGATAGGATCTTTAATCATTAATGATGACAAGTTAATTGGTTAATTATCTAGGTTGTTAGATTCTAAAATACGAGAGTTAACCTGAATCTACACCTTCGTTTTGTATGGAATATTGGTCTCAACATTCGGAAGAGGAGAGATCGATAATTGAATTCACTAAGGAATTAGGGATTCATAGCTTGAGAAATAGATTCACTAAGAGATTAGGGATTTGTATCTCGTGTAAAGGTGAAACCACAATTTGAATTGAAATCATGAGATAGGCTAGGATTGAAATCACTTAGGTTCGTTCATTGTTTGATCCCATGTTTCCTTAGGTTAGTTTGTTTATTTTGTTTCTTAGGTTAGATTTATTTTGATTGTTCTTTTGATTTATGTTTTATGTTTTTGCTTTTCGTTCTTCCGTTTCTTGAGTAGCAATTGAAAGGAATTAGTGAAATTAGATTCAATATCCCAATTCCCTGAGGATCGATACCCGTACTTATCCAACTTTACTAGCAACTACCCGGTATTCGGCCGGTTAGGAGGTAGTTTTGCATGGTAGTATAGGTTTTATAAATTTTCTTTTGTTTTAATGATGCAAAATCTCTCCAACACCGACCTATTATTAGGGCTAGGGCCAGTGTTGTCATGATAAATACCCCATTCCAGGAACTATGTAAGGCTTGATTCCTGGAACCTAACAGGATACGTAGGCAATCTAAGATACAGTCTTAGACTCAGCCGCAAATACTAAATCCATCATCTCACTCTTTTAGGCATTAGGGTTTTGTGTGTGTTCATCACTAGATTCAATTAGGGCCCGGATTATTCAAGGTGACATAATTTGTCATCGTCATTGGCGCTAGAAGGAGGGTCTTCTATTGATTGAATACGCAAGATCACGATGCCTCCCAGAAAAGCTGCATCCAAAGCTGCAGATCAAGGTTCGCAGATTAACGAGCTGTTAGATCCTGAGACGCAAGGAGAAAAAGATCCAATCTTGAATCTTGCACCGGAGGATCCTCAGCATGAAAAGCAAGGTCTTATCCATGAAAACCCCCTGCAAGAAAAGCAAGGTCTTGCTCCAGAACACCGAGCGCTTGGATCAATTAGCAGGGGCAGACCTGGAATTAATGTCCAGGATTATAGCAGAGGCGGTTATGGCGCAAAAACAGGCACTGGGCGGTCAGAAAGACGCCGCAGCAGCCGGTGGCCAGAAAGACGTCGCAGCAGACGGCGGTTTGAAAGATGCAGCGGAAAGCCTAAACAGACTCCCAGAGACGAAGTCAGTGCATCCTCTAGCTCTGTCGAGAGAAAGAGGCCTGAGATTCAACAAAAGCATCAGAAAATGGATGACGACAGCGTCAGGGAGGAACTGGATGTTATTCTTGGAAAGAATCAGGTTTCGCTATGGTTAGAGTCTTCCTTCACGAAGGAGATCGAGAGCTTTCCTAAACCCAAGGGGTTTAAGATACCGAAGATAGAGCCTTACGATGGTACTGCCGACCTAGAAGACCATCTACACAGTATCTATCTAAGATGAGGTTAGATGGAGCACCCGACGCAATGCGATGTCGGGCGTTTGAGACGCTACTCGTAGGTCGAGCAAGGGAATGGTTTATGAAGCTACGGCCAGGGTCGACCTCCAGTTTTGCCATGCTAGCTCGCAAGTTTCAGGATGCGTTCATAGTGAACAAGAAGTTTCATTTAAGTGCCACGCACCTCATGAACGTGAGGCAGCAAAAGGATGAAACAGTAATGGAGTATTTGAAGAGATTTAATCATGAGGCCATGCAGGTCAAGGATGCAGATGATCGACTTCTGATCACGTCGTTCGTGGGGGGGCTGCGTAATACAAAGTTATACATGAAGTTGAGCAGAGATGTCCCCCACACCATGGACGAGTGTGTTAACGTGGTACATCGATTCTGTCAAGGGGAAGAGGCAGTGCGTAGGCACACCCAATCCGACTGGATGGATTCCAAGAAGGACAATCGAGGTCCGAACAGGAATCAAGCCAAGAGACAGGATGTCGAGAGTAAGCCTTCAGTCTGGGATCGTATCGAGACACCTGCCTCAGACCGTGGGGGGAAGAAGGGACCCACGCGTGATAAAGACTTTATTCCTCTTAATCGATCTCGAGCCGAGGTGTTATCGATCATGCTCTCGAAGAACATAGCGAGGAAACCACCACCATTGAAGAAACCTCGAGAAAAGAGGAATGCAAGCAAGTACTGCGAATTTCATGAAGACATAGGTCACACGACAGAGGATTGTCATGACCTGAAAAAAGATATTGACATCTGCATTCTGGAAGGGAAGCTAGACGAAGTGGTCGATAGGTCTCGATGTGTTGGGCCCAGGGGGCGTGGAGAGTTTAAAAGAAAAAACTCCGATCAAGATAGAGGTCGAGGCCGAGACGCTCAGAGACGGAGAGATCGATCACCTCCGAGGAATCGATCTCCAGGTCGAGATGGAAATAATAGAGACAACTTTGGTCGGGATAGATACGATGATAATCGGCCAAACAGTTATGTTAATACAATCTTTGGGCCAGGTGAGAACGACAAAGACCAAGACAGTCAGGAGCCAGCTAGTAGCTCGAGAGAGCGCAAGCAGCTCAGATTTACGACGGAAGTTGGGTATGGCCCCCGCGATGATATCCCCAAGTCAAGGAGTCATAGCGAAGGGTTGGTTATCGAGGCTGTGATCAGTCGAGCCTGTGTATCGAGAGTCTGCATCGATAGCGGCAGTGCCGTAAACATCTTGTATTACTCAGCGTTTCAAGCGATGAAGTTGAAAAAGAAGGATCTAGCTCATATAGCATCCCCTCTGTTTGGGTTCACAGGGCAAGCGGTTCATCCTATGGGATCGATAAGGCTACTCACCACAGTCGGAGATGGGGAGAAGGGAAGGACTCTCGAGTTGAGTTATGTAGTGGTCAAAGCTCCATCTACTTATAACGTTATTCTAGGGCGACCTGCGCTCTTCGACCTGTGAGCTATCATTTCAACATTCCACAACAGCATGAAATTTCCAACCAGGAACGGTTCCCACGAGGTAAAGGGAGATGTTGAAGCCGCACGGAGATGTAACTCCGTTGTTATGAATAGGAATATGGCAGTCCAACAAGTCTTAGTTGAGGAACTGATTCCAGAGGAAGAAGAGGAAAAGAACTGGGTCTCCAGTGATGCAGTTGAGAATGTCCGACTGTGGGAAGGAGAGGACGATCAGTGTGGGCAGGTTGGGATTTGGATCCCATCGAAAGAAAAGCAGCTGCTCATCGAGTTGCTAATCGAGTTCAGAGATGTCTTTACCTGGAAAGCTACTGACATGCCAGGTCTATCTACAGACATCGTAGTTCACAAGCTCGAAATTGACCAGGCCAAGAAGCCAGTCAAGCAGAAGAAGAGAAACTTTGCGTCCGATCGACTTGAAGCTATAGAGTTGGAAGTCGGTAAGCTACTAGCGGCCCAGATAGTGAGAGAAGTGTTCTATCCAGAGTGGCTAGCCAACCCGGTATTAGTCAAGAAGCCCGATGGCAGTTGGCGCATGTGTGTGGACTTCACTGACTTAAACAAAGCATGCCCAAAAGACTCATACCCATTGCCAAAAATCGACAGGTTGGTAGACTCCACCATCCGAAGAAGTGCACCTTTGGGGTCAGGTCGGGTAAGTTCTTGGGATACATGATTTCGAAGAACGGGATTCGAGCAAACCCTGACAAGATCGACACTCTGAAGAATATGCCCGCACCTCGAAATACAAATGAGGTACAGAGACTCACCGGTCGGATGGCTGCCCTCAACAGATTCTTGTCGAGATCCGCACAGCGTGCACTACCATTTTTCAAGATTCTCCGTAAGGCCAGTCCTTTTCATTGGGATAATGAATGTTAGACAGCCTTCGAGGAGTTGAAAGCCTATCTATCAGAGTTACCCACCCTCACTTCACCTCAAGAAGGGGAAAGGTTATTGGTCTATTTAGCAGTATGCGAGGAAGCAGTGAGTGCGGTCCTGGTTCGAGAAGGGGTACATGGCCAAGTGCCAATCTACTTTGTCAGCAAGGCATTACATGGCCTCGAGGTCCGGTACTCACCAGCTGAAAAGTTAGCGTTAAGTCTTGTTCATGCCTCGAGAAAGTTGAGGCCCTATTTCCAAGCTCATCCTATTGTGGTAGTCACGGACCAACCACTGAAGCAGATTTTGGCAAAGCCCGACACCTCAGGTCGACTAGCGAAATGGGTGGTAGAAATGGCCTAGTACGACATCGAGTTCGTCCCTCGAACTGCGATAAAAGCACAGGCCTTGGCAAATTTCTTACTTGAAGGGATCTCCATCCAACTCGACCAAGAGAAGAAAAGTGTAGAGGAAAAATGGACTCTCCAAGTCGACGGAGCGTCGAGTAAGGAGGGGCCAGGAGCAGGGCTCCTTCTAGTAATCCCAAAAGGTGAAGAGTTCCCGTACGCCCTTCGATTCGACTTTAAAGCAACGAACAACGAGGCCGAGTATGAAGCTATGATAACTGGTCTGAAACTTGCTCTGAAGCTAGGTGTCGAGGATTTGTTGGTGTACAGTGACTCGCAATTGGTGGTAAACCATATGAAAGGGGAATATGAAGCTAAGGAAGAGACCATAAAGAATTACTTAGCAGTGGTACAAAGTCTCATACCTAAGTTCAAAATGGTTCAGTTCGAGCAGGTTCCCCAAAGTCAGAACAAAAGAGCCGATGCACTCTTTAAGCTTGCATCGAACTTCGTCTCGAGTAAAAAGGTTCTAGTCGAGTTATTGACCGATAGGAGTTACATCGAAGCGGAGGCCCATCCGATCACTCAGCAGGCCACGTGGATGGACTCGATCGCTCTTTACCTCAAAGACGGAATTCTACCATCCGACAAGGTACAATCCAGGAAAGTTCGACTCCAATCAGCCCGATACGCATTCTTCGACGACATCCTTTATCGAATATCCTTCGTAAGCCCATGGTTGAGGTGTGTTTCCGAGACGGAAGGCGAATATCTCTTAGAAGAAATTCACAGAGGAGCCTGTGAGAATCACTGTGGGGCCAGGATGTTGGCTCGAAAATGCAAGTTAGCTGGTTACTTTTGGCCGTCGATGCAACGAGATGCGAATAGTCTTGTCCAGAAATGCAACTCTTGTCAGATCCATGATAATATCTCTCATCAACAAGCACAAGACATGAATGTCATCTCGTCAGCATGGCCTTTCGAACAGTGGGGAGTCGATATTGTTGGACCTCTACCCCGAGCCCCGGGAAATCTCAAATATGTAGTCGTTGTTGTGGACTACTTTACGAAATGGGTAGAAGCTAAGGCTTTGCCCGACATCCGAGCTGCAACCATCAAAAAATTCATGTGGGTCGACATTCTATGCAGGTACGGCATTCCGAAGGCTCTGATCTCGGATAACGGTACCCAGTTCGAAGATCAAAAAGTTAGAGAATGGTGCAGTGAATATCATATCGATCAGCGATTCACCTCGGTAGCTCACCCACAGGCAAACGGTCAAGTTGAACAAACTAATCGACAGATCAAGCTGGGTTTAAAAAAGAAACTAGAGGCAGAAGGTCGAGATTGGGCAATACAACTTCCGAGCATCCTATGGTCGTATAGGACAGCTCCTAATTCATCAACATGAGAAACTCCTTTCTCTCTAGTATATGGGTGCGAAGCGGTGATACCCGCCGAGATCGGTGTTCCTTCTCCTCGAGTTCTAGTCTAAAATGTTGAGACAAATGACCCCGAACTCCGACAGGAAAGGGATAATGTCGAGGAACGACAGCCTCAGCCAGAATGGCAAGGTACAAGCAGAAGATCTCTCAGTATTACAACTCGAGGGTCAGACACAGATACTTCAAAGTCGGAGATCTGGTTCTGAGGAAGAACGAAGCAAGTCGGCAAGAAGCGATTGAAAAGTTGACCCCGAATTGGGAAGGACCATATCAGATTCTGAAGGTTCACCCCAAAGGGTCATATCAACTTGGGCGAGCAGATGGAACCAAGGTTCCTCGACATTGGCACGCCAACAATCTGAGGAAATATTATGTTTGAGATAAGCTTTGCTTCGATGTACTTTTGTTTACTTTTCAATTTTAAATCTTGTAATAAGTCCATGAGACAACTTTATAAGTATTCTAATAAACTTGTGTTTTCTCGAGATGTTTTCTGTGTTTGTTAGGATTTATAGCCGAAACAGTACAAATCCAATGTGATACAAAATGTTAAAGGCAATCGACAACGAGTAGAGAAATCCGCAGGTCGGACATCTCGGTAAAGCCAAAAGCAAAGTGAGCCTATAAGGCAACAAATGCTAAGGCAGAGAGACGGTTCGCATGGTCGGGCCACCAGTCCCAGCCAAAGCCAAACGAGCCTAAGAGGCGAAAAAGGCTATGGCAAATGACGGTTCGCATAGTCGGGCCACCTGTCCCAGTCGAAAGCTGAACGAGCCTAAGAGGCGAAAAAGGCCAAGACAAAGGACGGTTCGCATAGTCGGGCCACCTGTCCCAATCGAGAGCCAAACGAGCCCAAAGGGCAAAAAAGGCCAAAGTCAAGGGACAGTCCACACAGTCGAATTAAAACGCTCAGCCGGGGGTCGAATAAGCCTAGAGGGCAAAAAGGCTAAGGCAAGCGGGTAGATCATAGTCAAACTCACAAGTGCAATAAGAACCTAAGGTTCACAATACACTTGGGGGGCAGTACAACATCGATAAAATAAATAGCGAACAGAGCCAAAGGCTCGACAAGCGAAATACGAGCAGAGCCAAAGGCTCGACAAGAAGAAGACTATATAACATCGAGACAAGAAAGATTAACAAGAAAGGAAAGAAAAATCAAATTGCAAAATCAAATCAAAATTCGAAACAAAGTCATTACAAGATAAGGCCAGGTCAAAAGACCAGCCAAAGTCGATTCCATGCAGTGCATAATATTACAAAGTTTCAAGTTAAAATTACAAGTCAACAAAAGAAAGATTTGAAAAGACAACAATCAAGGGTCGGCTTCAGGAGTCGGCTCAGGAATGGCAGAAGTCGGATCAACAGAAGTCGGATCAACAGCAGTCGGATCAGCAGCAGGAGCAGAAGTAGAAGGACCATACTTGATGGCCAAAGACTCTCCCTGTTGGAACTCTTCGACGTACTGGTCGTATAAATTCTCTGCCTCGGGATTAAAAAACACGGGTGTCTCGAGCGTCGACACGTCGAAACTCGGGTTGTCCACCTTCGCTTGGGTCACGGCCAGGGTATAGCCACCTATCATGGCGGCATGCATAAGCACCTCCAGATCAGCATCAAGGTTCGCCGACTTTCGATACTCGAGGATCGCCTCTGCCTTGGCCTCTTCAATCTTTGCAGGGGCGCCAGGGCCAAAGCCTTATCCTCCAAGGCCGCACAATCATCAGCGGCCCAGTTCACATCGACTTCAAGCTCGGTAGGAGCTTCAACAGTTTTAGGCCTCTTCGATTGTCGATTTTGCTCCCTCACCACCTCAGTTAATGTGGGCCTCTTCTTAGTCGGTGGCGCCTGTTCCTCGACATTGACCTCAACAGCTGGGGTCAAATCGACCAACTCCTCCTCGTCCTCATCTCGTAAAGAACCAAAACGGACTGTTAAGCCACTGGTGGTCGGAGGTAGCTCGGTTGATCCAGCCGGCACAGTTTACTCGACAGTAGCAGGGGTAGGTTCAGACTGAGAAGCACCCCCCTCTCTGGAAGAAGAAGGCGCCCTGGCTTCAGTCACGGACAATTCAGGTGTAGCCCGACTCCCGAGAGGTGGAGCAGCCACGACCACCGACGGGGGAACGCGTGTAGGATCGGTGACCTTGGAAAACCTTCCCACTGCAAGGGAAAAAGAATAGGTTAGTCTTGATCAACAAATGACAACTTATCAGACTCGACAAAATAGCAAATATAAAAGCAAAACAAGGAAAACTCCTACGGTTCTCTTGGTCTTGGGCGTGAAGATTTGCATATGGGATCGGCCCAGCCTCCTCCAGGTGGGCTAGATTGTAAAGAAGGCTCAAGTCTCGAGTGCACACCTCAAAACTAAAGCCACCTAGAATTCGGGCCTCGTCAGGAATAGGAAAATTTCTGAGCTTGTCCTTCTTCCCGTCTCTCGACCTCTATTGACCTATATAAGGGTTCTCTAAGCCATGTCGAAGAAAGAAGAATCGGGGCTTCCACTCCCCGTGAGAAGAAGGCCCCTTGGTTATGAACTCGTGTCTGTTCGACCACCTCTGGAAGGTGTACCACAGCTTGTCGGGAGTAGCCGCAATCTGATAATAATACCGAAAGAGAGGTGTCGAGAAGCAGACTCCCGTGACTCGACATGCTATGATAAACCCCATCAGAGTCCTGACAGCATTCGGGGCCAATTGGGAGACGCTTACCTCATAATGATTTAGAATCGTGAGGACAGCCGGACAGAGTGGAAACCTTAACCCGCTCGCAAGTTGTCCCACGTAGACGGTGCAGAATCCCTCTGGAGGCTCGTCGGCAAACTTATGAAGACCAGACGGAAGTCGAGCTTCAAACGGAGGATTGGCGATATTACATCTCCAGCAAAGTCTAGTAACGTCTTCAAGAGAAAGGGCACTGAGACACCCTTTAGCACCCTTTTCCATCCATCCTTGTTACTAGTTTCTTAGGCTGGTTAGGGACAGGAGGAGAGGAAGCTATGGGCTCACCGGAGTCATGCCGGAGAAGATGATCAGAAGTAACAGGCATTGGAGTTTGGCTACGGGAAGGCGTTTCGCTACCCCTATCGGATTCTGTGGCGCTACTACTACTGGACATGGGTAAAATCAAAGCAAAAGATGAACAACACAGAAAAAAGAAGCTTACTTGGCGTTTGAAATTTGGAGTTTGTGAGAATGAAATGGCAAATAGCTCTGCTTCAAATTCTATCTCCTCTCCTTTATATGCTGGAAAAGGTTGCAAATGATTTGAAAAGACAGGGGATAGTGGGGAGTTATAACCCTTGGGAATCACGAGAATCAAGGCGGTGACATGTTTTACGGGATACGAAGCTTTTGTGTGCCAGGATATCGCGCCACGTGGCTACGAACAGTTAGGGTTGCAGAAGGCGGGAAAAAGCCCGCCCAAATGACAGTCCAACTCATAGATGATTCATGTGACAGACTCGACCTCGGACAACGAGAGTCGCCTCTCTCAAGTCTGGGGGGCTTATGACGATACAGGGTTTCAGTCCCTCCACGTGTCATCTATCGGTTGGTCATCACATCCTGGATTAGCCCCCAAAATATTCGTATCGACGTTCATATTCGGGACAACGACTACCGACATTTGAGCAGTGTAGGACGACGAGTCCGTAAGGACAGAATCCGCACCAGCTAGCAGTGTAGGACAACGAGTCCCATAGTCGAGTACTGCAGGTCGGCAATATCGACATCGAGGGCGGAGTCCGCACCAGCTATCCAAGCCCATTAACAGTGATAACTTGGGCAAGGGTTAAGGCCCATTAAAGGGTAAAGATGACAATAACATAAGCCGACCTATTATTAGGGCTAGGGCCAGTGTTGTCATGATAAATACCCCATTCCAGGAACTACGTAAGGCTTGATTCCTGGAACCTAACAGGATACGTAGGCAATCTAAGATACAGTCTTAGACTCAGCCGCAAATACTAAATCCACCATCTCACTCTTTTAGGCATTAGGGTTTTGTGTGTGTTCATCACTAGATTCAATTAGGGCCCGGATTATTCAAGGTGACATAATTTGTCATCGTCAGCTAGCATACTTCAGTCTAATTTTAAGTAGACAATAAACAATAACAATTACAATTTCAATAATATAATTTTCTTCAAGTTATTTCATGTGATTGTGAAAGATCTTGGGTTGACATTCTTGTGCAACAATCCCGCCCCAATAAATCAACTAGATTTATTTTGTTCTTCGTGCTCATCATCGCTTCAGGTACGAATTCTTCGAACATTCGTTCATATCATAGGGTATGATGATTGTATAACGATGAATTAACGAGTTATTAACCAATTAATTCGATTAATGCACCTTAATATGCAATGTAATCAGATTCGTAACATGAAGATCACAAAATTCTGGATTGCGCTGCTCTGGCTGCGGCGACGGACTATATTGCTGCGGCATGACACACAGTCACCCTAATTCTGTTGGTTTGACGCCAGCTACGTCTGATTACCATGTTGAACCTACGTGTATCGGATTTGGCTAGTCTGTTATTCGTTATCATAATTTAACTTGAATGAACTATGTTGAAGAGTTAAACTAAACATAGGTAATTTAACCTATGTGAAGATATGCTGTTTAAAGAGCAATGGAGTTCAATGATCCAGTGATGACCTTAAAGTGACACCAGGCTGCAGCTGGGATGCCCCTGGATGCAGCGTGGCATGGGTTGGTCTGAGGGGTACGAGATTTGATCAGGTTTGTTGGGATTTGAGTACCTCAAGAATCATGCCGAAGCGTGGCTTGCACGGGCTACAGCCGGTAGTACAGAGCATGCGCGTGCACCACTAACGAGATTCATCTCCCAAACACCCACCTTTCCCACCTCCCTACTCCACATCTGCCCTCTCCCATCACATCCCCTCAATCTACTCACCCGTTAACTCTACCACTAGAATCTAACCTTCTCCAATACATCCCACCTCTTATATAAACCCCCGATTCTGTTCCACTTTCATTTCAATTTGAACAACATCTTCATATTAATCTTCTTCTTCTTCATCTTTTCTTCTACCAACACCTTCAAACCTCAATAATTTCTGGCCATCATCACCACTACTATATCACCAACAAAACCAACAAATCCATCACCCATATCACCATTTCGACCTAAATGCGGAAGATTGTAGAAGCAAGTCTGCGCAAAAGCCAATTGCAGCTTTACATTTTCTCTATTGCACTGTTTCTGTTCAATTTATTGTAGATCAAGACACAACCAAGAAACCCCAAGTTGCAGCCTACCTAGAATAGGGTGCAGAATTAGAATCTCCGGTTCCATTTTTGATTAGTTAGGCTGTCCACAACAATAACACCTTATACCACTCATTTAACATCTAGTTTTCCGTTTCGGTTACATTTTTTCAACACCCTAAAATAATTTCACTGCAACAATCATCCCTATACAATTCTTTAAAAGTCATTTTTTCTTATCTCATCAACACCAAACATGACATGATTCCCACCATTTTTGCCACTTGGAGAGAGAACAAGATGCACTGTTCATGTTAGCAGAGTCCCTATCTTTAGGGAAAGCCTTAATCTAATATAGGGATAGGGAATTCAATTGGGTGCCATTGTGTTAAAAATATTTGGTGTCCTCCTTATATGATGTTTAGGGAGAAGGAAAAAGTGACCATTGTGGTCACTCTTAAGGTTTCAGGCCTTGAAAGTGGCGGATCCAGAATGTTTTTCCAGCGGGGTCCGTAAATATTTAACACATTAAATAATTTTTTTTATGGGGTCCGAAATATTTTTCTATAGGTAAAATGTAGAGTATTTTTATTTTTAGCGGGGTCCGTGGACCCCCTCAATTCTACATAGATCCGCCTATGAGGCCTTCAGATGCGGCTCAGTTATTTGTGGCTGCAGCGAGCCCTCACCAACTTCCAGTTTCAACACGCTTTCTTTTCAGATATCATGATGAAGAGATGCTGAGTACTTAGCAGAGCTTGACAGGAGACCCTGAAAGGTGACAGAGTCTCACTCATTGATGGAGTGGCTCAATTTGACTCCGCTGAGGTTTATGAGGCGTTTCGGAATCATTGGGCCACCCGGACCATGGTTCAAAGTCGCGGTCGCGATAGCCGACTCGGAGACCACTGGGACACATATATCGTCGCCTATCGGTATCGTTTCGGACAAGACCGGTTTTATCCAATACAAATACGTAAAAAAAATCTCAAAAAATCTCAAAAATACAAAACAAATATAAATAACTAAACACAATATCAAAATCTCAACAAACAATATTCATTATCATTTCTTTTGAATGAATATAACAACATATGCGTTGTCGCAGTATAATTTTTAAATAAATAATGATAAATAGTTTATTACTCGTTCACACAACTTTTATAATGAACTTTTGTATCTTTTTTCTATATTTTTGTTGTCTGCGTACAATATGCATCATTAGTTGTAAAAAGCTTACAATATTTGTTTTACATTATATTACCTCCGTTCAAAAATATAAGTCCGTTTAAGGATTTTCACACAGGTTAAGAAAATTGGTTAAATTGGTTATGTGTCATTAATTTTGATGAAAAAATCTAAATGACTTTTGAGTGTTATTAATGCAAAGTAGTAAAAAGTTGATGGGTAAATAATAAAGGGGAAACTCAAAAAATACCCTGTTTGGGTAAATATAATTTTTGTCTACACCCTTTTTTTTCAAAATTTTATTCCTACCTTCCGCCTTAAGCATCTACGGTACCGCTGAAAAGTTGGACGGTACCGCTTTCATCTTGGACGGTACGGCTGAAAAGTTGGACGGTACCGCTTTCATCTTGAAAAATGAAAAATATCACAGGTTGGTGGAATCTTCCATTGATCAGTGGTAAGGAAGGCGGTACCGTCGAAAATTAGAGCGGTACCGTCGAAAATTAGAGCGGTACCGTCGATGATTTCAACGGTAAGGAAGGCGGATAGATCGGTACCGTCGAATTCTAGGGCGATGGGTATGAAAAAAAGTTTGAAAAACAAGGATGTATAGGAAAAAATGTTTTATGCAAATAGGGTATTTTTTGAGTTTCCCCAATAATAAATGAGGGGTAAAACAAGAAATATGTAATAAATGCTTCCTTAGTTATATAAACGGACTTATATTATGGGACAAAACAACAAAGCTAAACGAATTTATATTTTGGGACGGATGTAGTATCAATTTAATTATATTTGTTTTATCATTAGGGAGACTAATTGAAAATGACAAAGATTTACAAAATTATCAAAAAGGACAGACGCCTTATAAAGACAATTTTGCCCTTTTTCATCATCTGACTATTTTTTCTCCTAAAATTCAAAAAAGAAACGTGTGAAATCATGAGACACTCCACGTTCTTTTTTTTTTTGGAATATATATATATAATGTGGCACTACTAATTATCACAATATTTGATACTATCATTTGACTTTGTTACACTATATGACACTACTGTTTGCCACAATCATTTGACACTGTAATATCATTTGACATTGTTATACTATGTAACACTATTATTTGACACTAACATTTGACATTGTGTTACTATTTGACACTACCATTGGACATTGTAATATTATTTGACTACACCATTTGATATTTTTATGCTATGTAACACTATTATTTGACACTACCATTTGACATTGTGATACTATTTGACACTATCATTTGATATTGTAATATTATTTGACACTACTATTTGACATTATACTATGTAACACTACTATTTAACTCCCACATCCTTTGAAAAAAACCAACCACGTTCAGTTTTTTTTTTATAGCAAGTTTCCCTTCACAGCGTAGGAGTTACATAAAAAAAAAAACTTGTATTTTTTTTTTTTAAAAACGTGGGAAGCTTGGAAATAAGAAAATGGGCATTATGATTAATATCACGGACAAAATACCCATTTAGACTCGAGTTAAAAAAAATACCCATAAGACATTGTCTTTCATTGGGCCCATCAGTCAAGTTTAAATATCTACACCAATAAACGAGCTCCGATTGCCGGGTGGGTCTTGCAGCGGCTGATGAACAGAACCATCTCCGGCGAGACATATACAACATAGATCCGAACTTTCTTCTCCTCTAGATGCCATTAATTCGCCTGCTCTAAGCTCTCCACTTTATTTATTTCGGGCCTCTACACAACTGCTCTAAGCTTTCATCTTCTTCAACCTCCTTAATAGCTTGGATATCGGCACTTGGATTATCAAATCAGACATGTCTCGGTGAGAAAATGACCGATTTTGGCCGATTTACATTCCAGTTCAGGTCAGATACGAGATGATTGGGTAACTTTGTATCGGTGCCTACCGAGTCGGAGACGATTCGGACGAGTCGGTCCCGACTCGGCCGAGACTTTAAACCATGACCCGGACAGTGAATCAGGAGCGTGGTGGCATCGATCTGACCTTGTTCATTTCATAGATTACCACCGCTCTGAAATTATGGGTGGCTTGTCATAGCTGTGAGCGGCCCTAATGGTAATTGTGAGATAAGTTTGTTGATAGTTGATGTTGGGCTGACGTGGCGAAAGATAAGTGGAAGATAAATATAGAAGGATTGTAGAGATAATTATTGTGTGATGTGATGTTGTAATGGTGATAAATGTAAAAGGATTGTAGAATATTGTCTCTTCTATTTTTAGAAATAGATAATGAGAGAGATAATCTCCAAAAGAATTGATCTATTTTGCTCTTGTTATTTCCTATTTGTTAAAAGAAATACTCTATCCTAACAAAAAGTGTAAGAGAATATGTTTACAACTCTCTTATTAGGGCTGCTCTGAGTGGCCCAGAGAGTTCAATACTATTTTTCTTTGCGAGTTCTTCGTGTTTGTGTCTCTGAACCTATTACAATATATAGATAATGAGTGATATATGCAAGAGGACATGCATACACTTAGCTCAGCTGTTGATGGCTAAAACAGCGACGTCCAACTTTAACTGGCAGAGTACCGGGTCGGAAGCACTATAGTGACGAGCAAGGTCGATCCCACGAGAAATTGACTAAGTATCACAATCACTATTGTCTTTAGTTTAAATCAACAAATAGTGATGAAGTTTTTTATACTAAGTAACTAATGATAAGGGAATAAACGATATGATAAAGGAAATAGCCAAACTATAATCATGAATGCGACTCTGGACACTTTTACTGAATCACTAGAGACAAGCTTAAACCAACCAACCAACCAACTATAAATTAATGATTGTTTGTGGGTGCAATCTCCTAAAATAGTCCATAGGCGCTACTACCACAACCTAAGTACCCTATATTCACTTCAACAGTCCTGACGATACCGAATCTTCCAGGAACTACGTGTGACTTGATTCCTGGACAATTATAAGATACGTAGGCAACCTGAGAGAGACTCTTAGGCTCAGTCTAAAATCATCCTTCATTCACTCATCCCTACATTAAATTGACCCGAAATTATACATGACAAAATCCAGCATCGTCATTGGCGTTAGAAGGAGGGCCTTCTAACGGTGATGGATCAAGGAGTGATGGTGATCATGTTAATGGCAAAATAAGGCCAAAAACGCACCGAGATCGGCGGCTAATTTATGGAGTTTGAGCCGTGGAATGAAAATTCCTCCAGTCAAATTGAAGAAAAAGGAGAGAAAAACAAGCCCTCCAAAGTTCAGACCGATCGGAGTGCGTCTTGATGCCCGATCGTCACCAAGAAGTTGCTGCTGTATCAAAAACACAGCAGAACCCTAATTGGGAGCAGACAGGTCGGCAACCTATTGCCGTCAAGTGAACCATTGGAAAAACAATTCCACCGGTCATAATCAAGGATTATCAGGAACGAACAAGACCTAAAAGTTTCAGGGCAATCATAGTTCGTTTAATTGCTCGATCGTCGCAAAGAAGTTGCTGCTGTAATATAGAAACGCAGCAGAACCCTAATCAGCAGTTTCAGGTCGGCGGCCTGTTACCTGCAATTCAACCGTTGGAATGAAAATTCCTCCGGTCATATTAAATAATACAGAGAGAAGAACAATCTCTAAAAATTTCATGCCGATCGGTGTCCATCTTGATGCCCGATCGTCGCCATGGAGCTGCCACTGTATCAAAAGACGCAGCAAAACCCCAGTCTTTTGCCGCCGATTTAACCGTTGGAACAACAATCCCACCAGTCAAAATAAATTATTAGGAGTTACGAACAATCCCTCAAAACTACAGGTCAATCAGAGTTCGTTTGATTGCCCGATTCTCGCCAAGAAAGTGACTGCTAGCCTCGAAAACGCAACAGAACCCTAATTGTCAGCAGACAAGTCGGAAGAATTTTTCGCTGCCAATGGAACCGTTGGAACAACAAATCCACCGGTCAGATTCAAGAGTTATGAGGACCGAACGATCCCTCAAAATTTCAGACCGATCGGAGTTCGTTTGATTACCTGATCATGACAGCGAAGTTGCTGTTGGGCACAAAAAATGCAGTAGAATTCTGGAGCTCCTTCCAGGTCGGCGGCTTATTCCCGGAGATTGAACCGTCGAAAGAAATATCCCACCGCTCACATCGAATAAAAATGAGGGAGGAATGATCCCTCTAAATATCGGGCTGATCGGAGTCCTTTTCAAGGTCTGATTGTCACCAGAAAGACACTGCAGTGGCGCCCAAGAAAGCTGCGAATTATCTATCTATCTAGCTCGTTAGCTCTCTAGAGTCTGCTAGAAGTATAATGAAGACCACTGGTAATCATCATACTTCGGGGGCAACACAGACGATATGCGAATATCGATAAGCGACAAGCAAAATACTGCAAAAATTGAAGCAAAATAAAGCTAGGCATCATATTTGGACCTCACCGATGAGCGAATCTTTAATAAGTCCGAGTTTGACTCGGCATCTTATCTTGGAACTACTTTATTTGGGAACTCTCCTAGCTGAGCGTGCCGGGACGAGCCTTCTTATTTCAGGAACTCTCCCCACGCCGGGATTGAGCTATATTACTTTGAAACTCTCCTAGTCGAACGTGGCGGGACGAGCCTTCTTATTTTGAAACTCACCTTACCAAACTGGCAGGTCGAGCTATATTATTTTGGAACTCACCCTACCGAACTGGCGGGTCGAGCTATATTATTTTGGAACTCACCCTACCGAACTGGCGGGTCGGGCTATATTATTTTGGATCTCACCCTACCAAACATGGCGGGTCGAGCTAAGACCGAGCTCGGCTCAGCATCACATTTGGAGCTCAACTTGAGCGAATCTTTTATAAGACCGCAGGTCAGCTCGGCCTCATATTTGGAGATCAACTTAAGCGCATCTTTTATAAGACCGCTAGTCGGCTCGGCATTATTTTTAGAGCTCGCCTTCGAACGAATCATTTATAAGACCGACTTCAGTTCGGCATCATACCTGGAGCTCGCACCTGGGCAAATCTTATGTAAGTCTGCTCGCCATCTAAGCACGGCACCAACAGACTACGCCAAAAGCAGAACGAGCCTAATAGGTAAAAAATGCTAAGGCAAAGGGAGAGTTCGCAAAGTCGGACCAAACGCCCAAAAAATCGACCAGCCAAAAAGCAAAACGAGCCTAATGAGCAAAAAATGCTAAGGCAGAGGGATGGTTCGCAAAGTCGGACCAAACGCCCAGAGCATCGACTTACCCATAGCAAAACTAGTCCGTGAGACAAAAAATGCTAAGGCAACTAGGTTGGTCTCAATTACACTAGACTCGCAAGTGCAATAAGAACCAAAGGTTCATAATATACTTGGGGGGCAGGACGACATCGATAAAGCAAACAGCAAACAGGGCCAAAGGCCCGACGAGCGAAAAGCTAAAAGGCATCGAGACGTGAAAGATAGACCATAAAAAAGAAAAAGAAGCAAAATAATATAAAATTGGCTAGTGCACCATGACGTCACGCTACGACACTACGATTGGCTAGGGTTGCAGGTGGTACAGTTGTTTCCCGCCCAAACAAACAGAACTACTGAAAGTATAACGAAGATGATGAATCTGCATTATACTTCGGGAGCAAAGAAATGAGCATCGACATGCAATACTCATGAAAAAGCGAGCAAATAAAAAAGCGAGCAAAGAAATGGGAATCGACATGCAACAAAAGTGTTTGACATCAAATACTTGTAAAAATTTCAGCAAAAATAACAAAAAGCCTAGTCACGAAGACTGGCCAAATAGTTATAGCATTGCAAAGATGCGAATTCAGAAGTTTCAAAATCAGAACAAATTTAAGTTCAAATTACATAATATCATTGGGCGGTCAGGTTTGTCGGAATTCTCAGTCGGTGGCGGCAGTTCAGCAGATTCAGCAGCGACATCGGTTGCGGTAGATCAGCAGATGAACAGTAGGCAGGGACAATCCGCATGTCGGACAAAGTGCACAGACAATCGACATCGTCAAGGAAAAACGAGTCTAAGGGAAAAATGTTGCTAAAGTAAAAAGTTCTGCACTGCAGACAGGGAGAGTCCGCAGGTCGGACAACGTGCCCAATAAAATACAAATATGATCCAAACCTAAGGCTCTCATGATACTTGGGGAGCAGATATCGACATATATGCATCGACATGAGAGAAGCTGATGTGCGAATAAGGCCAAAGGCCGCAATAAAGAAAGATAGTCTATATCAAAGACAAAAGAAAAGAAGGAAAAATGTAACAATTTTTAAAGGAAAAAATAAGCCAAGTCCAAATGACCGGCTAAATGTTTATTGGAAGCCAATGACAACGTTTGGTTAAAAAGGGCAAAGCCTAAGAAGAAGCATCATCTTTGGCACTAAGGCAAATTCTCAAGACTGTTAGACTGACATTCGAGATCGGCATGTCGTACTCCAAAATCAGGGCAAATCAGATTCTTCAGAGAAGTCAATTTCAACCGAGACAGTCCCAAGTTGGACATCTCATCATTCATTCGACAGCTACGGCATCGAAGTCGATTTCAACTTAGCCACACATTATAAGTCCAAGGGACATATAATGTTGCTAAAGTAAAAAAGTCTGCAAAGCAGACATGGAAAGTCTGTATGTCGGACTCCACGGGAAGTAAGTCCGCATGGCAGATTTAAGTTCAGAGCATTGGATGACAGTGGCCGAGATACACCTTTGACAGATCAGACCTGACCTCAACAGCTCAGATAGATCTGGGGGGCTTATGACGATACCGAATCTCGCACCTCCATATGGCGTCACGAGATGGTCCTCCTGAACAAGAATAAGTGATAGCCCAAGGGTCGAATTACGGGTTGAGACATCAACAACCGATATGATCAGAGAACCGAGACGATGGGCCCATCTCGATACCGCAAGTCGGAAAGCTCGGGGTGCGGACAAAGTCCACTCTAAACACGCAGGCCCATTATCTATGTGGTTACTTGCATAAGTGAGTAAAGCCCATATAAGCTGGTAAAAGCCCAAAGGGCTAATACTGTATTTTACCCAAACCGACATGGTTTAGGGTTAGGGTAATGAACTCCCTATAAATATACACTTCCAGGAACTACGTGTGACTTGATTCTTGGACAATTACAGGGTACGTAGGCAACCTGAGAGAGACTTTCAGGCTCAGTCTAAAATCATCTTTGATTCAATCGTGCCTAGATTAAATTGACCCGAAATTATACATGACAAAATCCAGCATCGTCAAGTCCCATATTCAAGATTTAACGACCTAATATGATGAAGAACTAAGAGACGTTCCGTAACCACCGAATTCACGGCTTAACTAGAGAAACCCCACTCAAGGAACAGGCTCGAACACTCGACAAGTTTGTGCATGGAAATTCTAAAACCCTAGATCACACACTCCCTCAATTATAAAGTTTGTGTGTTTAATCAATTAATGGTTCGCGACTCCACTAAAAGCATTAGGTTTAGTTTTAGAACACAAACATTCAAAAGTTATGAAGCACTACTCATCCCTAGATCATCATTCAAACCTCAATTTAGTAATACCATCACATAGTATAGCTATTAAAAATTTATCCACGCATAATTAATCCTAAATCGCATAAATTCATGATGAAATAATTGCTAGACATGATAAAAGGTTGAATAAAATTACCAACAATAAAATTTGTAGCAATCCACCATTCGAACTGTCAATCCGTTGTGATTCAATCTCGAAATAAACTAAATAATAGTGTTGTAGTGCTGTAGAAATCTTGCTGAAAAATAAAGTAGATCTACTTGTAGGGAGAAAATAGAAGACTGCTGCGGAAAATAAATGGAATGAGGAAGACAGACGGTGTAATAAAAAGGGAAGAGGGAGAAAAATTGTGTATTGTCCAATCTAAGACACACTTGTGTTTTGTAGTTTTGTAGTATGAGATAGTATAAAAAAGCATCCACGATGGGAGTTGCTACACTCTTAAAAGTTTGATGTGGAGTATTTTAAACACACTCAGACCTACGATGAATATACTTTAACGTTCTCTATGCTTGAAACCTACTCCCTCCGTCTTAAAATATAAACTTATTTAAACATTTCACATAATTTAAGAAAATAGCCAAGTATTATAAACTAGAAGGAACCCGTGCGATGCACGGAGATAAGATAAGTGTATTAAAAATGATAATATTAATTTAGAGATACAATGCTATATCGCAGGGAACACGTCCCTACCTTTTTTACTTTTGTCATAAGAAATCATAAATCACCCTCAATCATACCCTTACACACCAACTCCTCATGGTCCATTTATTCTGGTCACTGCCACCAGCTTATCCCTTAGAATCAAAAAAACCCACGCGCTAAGAAAACTAAACGAACATGATTTTTTTTCCTGCTTGGATAACAATTGAAATGACACAATGTAGTATACAATTGTATGTGAATCATGTGTTGTTTATAAGGACTCTCCATTATCCTCATTCTAAACCCCCTCGATTTTTTTTCCTCATAAAACAATCATAAATCACTCCATCTCCCACTACCCTTTCCCACATAACTTCAACAATGAAACATAAAATATTCACGAAACATTCTTTAAAGTTGAGTATATCCATTTAATAAATGATGTGTACTTTGAAGGATCAAATATCATTGATATATTTATATGTTGATAAATATGCATGTATAGCATTTGAACCACCCATCAGGGGCGGATCCAGAGATTTATTTCAGTGTAGTCACCGGGGCCTATAAATACATTTTGGATCCAAAAATTTGTTCTAGTAGGGTCACCATTGAGTTTTTACTGTAGCCCCACACTGGAAACAATCCACTTTTTAAAAGTTTCTAAAGCAAAGTACAGATGCCTGTCATCAAGCAAAGTACATGTGCAGCAAAGCCAGCATAAAAACAACTCCTAGTAGATGCCTGTCATCAAGCAAATGTTATCAGTTTAAACCCTTGCCTTAGCACGTGGCTAGAATTGGTGATAAGGTCAGGATACCGAAGTCCTACGATGCACGGATACTTTTGACGGGTAAAGTGTCATTTATCCGGCACAGTTAAGCACCAGATACTTAGGATACACAAATGGGGCGTGAGTTTTAAAAGTTGGATAGATGATTCAGATATCCATATCTATAACTTGAATATGTGAAATGAGGAACCATGTTGAAATTTGAGTAAAAACCGCCAAATAATGAATGAAAAGCTGTCCAAAATGATGAAAACTACCAAAACTAAAGGAAACCACTAAAATTTGTATTATCTTATGTATATATTTACTATATACCCTCCGCACCCATATCCTTGATTTTTCGAAGTCCCCATATCCACAGACCTGTACTCATGTATCTGAACTTATGCAACCTAGCCGATATCATCAATGGCAGGGGACGTGTTAAGGTTACCTGGATTAGAGCAGCTGCAGAACGTCCTGCTCCAGAAACTGCACCAATCGGAACAAAGAGATGTGGAAATGCAGGAGTCAAGATTTCCAAGCCATATGCAGCATTTTTTAAGATATCTGCAAACAATCTCCAACCTTTCGGATTGACATCGAAATGCCTTCCGTATTTCGATAACATGATCTTGCTTAGATACCCAATCCTATCTTTCAGGACCCAATTAACCATCCCTACAACACGACCATTAGTAGAACCGTTGGCATTCACTTGTAAAACAGATCAAATACAACAACATATGCCGTATTTTCATATAATTCTCAACTTCGAGATGGAAGCATAATAGTACTATTGATTTAATCTATGAGATAGTAGATGCAAGGGAAGACGAATGATAACTTCAAGCTGCTAGCCAATTTCCACAACCTTATATCACACAAATAAATGCTAAATCCTTACCGTCATTTCATTTTCAATTTTAAATCTCTATAAGATCTTTGAAATCATCAGGAAGTACTTAAGAAGTTCCATAAAATCACCTCTTATTATTAGTTCTTTCTCTATATAATAGCCCTCGTGCATCCATGCCAAGGACATATCCATAAAAGTCACAATCCTGCATCAACCATGGATTCGCTGCATGTTCATAATTTTAATAACTAAAACTTCCAATCATCCCCCAAAAAATCTGACATCAAAAATCAATTTACATAAGACCTATCAACATATGTCCAACATATATTTTGTTTGAAAATTAAATCTATGGTAAATTAATGCAAATGATGATTTGAATGTAATATACAAGCAAATATTTGGACTGCAAATATGAGAATCGAATCAAAAGACACCTTACACCAACCAAAGTGAATACAAATAAAAATTCTTTACTACGATTAACTAAACAAAATGTTAATAAATGACCAATGGGATAAAGCTCTCTTCCACCTTCACCAACAGAATTGTCAATCCAACCGTCAGAATAGCCCCTTTCACCTAATAGTGATTGCGCTTTTTGGCCGTAAGCAATCACCAAGAGAAAAACATCATATATGATATATAACATGAGAAAGAGAATGAATCCTCAAAAGGTGGTTTGGTTTACAACATTTTTTATATTCAGATCATGAAACTAAAGAAGAGCCAATAAAACAAAAATAACTACTTTTTCTTGCCTCTTTTAGCTTTGCCCCTGTTTTTGTTTTTGTTCTTTCCCTTTCCTTTCCCTTTCCCTTTCCCCTTTCCCCTTGTTGTCTTCTTTAGCCTTCGAACGATCCTCCTCCTCCTCGATCTTCTTTCTTCCTGAACCTGAAGAAGCTGCATATGAAGAAAGAAACTGACGATGATTCATCTCAAAAAAAAATGCAGCTCATGTTTAAGGTGATGAAGCCTGCAATAAAAGCACGTGTATAGAAGAAAATAACTTGTTAGCTTCAAGAAATGGGAGCCAGGCTATGAATAGATGTAGTCACTCAGCTGTGCAAAGAAGAAAATTCAACCCAATCTAGAGTATAGACCCATGGATACCAGGCACATGAGGTGACTGGTTTACCATTAAAGTCATATCAGCTTTCTTGATAATAAAAGCATACCTATTATCATATCAGCTTTCTTGATATTGATGGCCCTGGTTACCATTAAAGTCAAGTTATCCTTGCAGAATGGCAACACAAAAATTCCCCTTTTCACTTTTTGAGTATGACGAAAAATCAAGATTTCAGTTTAATTTCAATATCTGCAAGCCAACACATTACGCACTGATCGACTATTCATCAGTCTGGCGTACAAAAAGGAAAAGAAAACAAACAAACATGCAATCTGATTTCATTCACAGGAGGAATTACAGCTCCGTTTCACACGATTGTTTATCGATATATTCCACTTCTACAATTGGGCTTACAATGGATGTGTATGTTGAAGTATCCATGAATGAGCTTGATTTTGACCCTCTTCACCTGTATTGAATAAAAAGTGCGGCAACGACGCTATCCTTGGTAGATTCAGAAGCAACTCTCCAACCGAGTCTTTTCGAGACATCGTTGATGATTGTTTTTGTCTCAATTCAAAAAACACTTCTTCTTCTTCTGTATCTTCCTCCTCCTCAGGATTTTCAACCGCTTTGCTGCTTCCGGTGTTAGCAATAAAGCCTGAAGATGGAACAACTGTTGATTCAGGTATAACAACCTTTTTGTAGTCAACCCAATTACTCTGCAAAAAAAAAAAAAAAAAATTCCTCCAATTGATTCCTTCGATTGGCCGATTTCGGAACTTCGAAGATGGAAATCATCAAGAACCTGCATAAACCCTGAAAGCACTTCATCCCTGTGACTCAAAAGCACACTATCAGGTCATAAGTTTACTCTGCAAATTTGTTTTTATAATAATCCCTCCAATTGATTCCTTCGATTGGCCGATTTCAGAACTTCGAAGACGGAAATCATCAAGAACCTGCATAAACCCTGCAAGCACTTCATCCCTGTCACTCAGAGCACACTATTAGGTCATAAGTTTCTTCATTTGATTCTGTAACAAAATCCACACAATATTCAACAAAAAAACACAATTGGGATACCAAAAAATCACAAAAGATTAAATCTTTACCTTCTTTTAGACCTTGAACACTTATGAGTAATTAATCAAGGAAAAAAATTAAAAGCAGAATAAGAAATTTACCTTCAATCCTAAGTGTGAAATTTTTGTTTTTCGGAGAAGAAATCGGTTGTTTTCCGCTCATAGCAATTGGCGGAATTACTGGGTTGTAACCCAGCGCTTCAATTTAGGAGGAGATGTGGGGGGAGGGGGTTTGTGTGGAATGTGGAGGGTTTTACTTTTCCATAAGAAAGGACGTGGGACGAACTGCTGTTTTTTTTCTTTTTTTTTTCAAGTAATGCACGTTTTCTTTTTTGGAAACCCGGGTTTGGGTCGGTAATTAGTGCTAAACGGGTATTGGCAGTTATTTGCTGTAAAATATTAATATAGATTTTAATTAATGATAAAAGTCTAGCATCCCCTTTGACCGTAATTAAAACAATAATTATTAAATAATGATAAGTGGATTACTATATAATAAATTAATGTTAAAAGAAAGAAAATCATAATAAAAACTCCATTGGTATTCTCAAGGGCAGCTTCACCCTTTGTCGAGGGGGTGCGGCTGACCCCTTAAAATAAAAAATATGTACAAATAGTAGAGGCTTTTTTACACAAACAAACAAACACACACACACATATACATACATATATATATATATATATATATATATATATATATATATATATATATATATATATATATATATATATATGAAATTGACTACCTTTTTTTTATGCGTTCGACCCCACGTACTTATATATTACCCCATAATTACATGCATAGAAGTAAATATACAAAAATATGTGTGATATGGAGAAATTTGATAAATTTCTGACCCTCGTGTAAAAAATCTTGCAGCCGCCCCCGGGTATTCTAATTAAAGGGTCTGATATTATCGGGAAAAAAGAGAAAAAGACTGAATTGTATACATATTTTGGGACGGAAAATACTATTTGCGCTATAAAAAAAAAGTGTACGGTATGAGCAGTTTATCCGTCTTGTCCCTTTCTCTCCCATCCACCATGCTTCATCTTCTCTTTCAGACTTTTGTATGCTTATATTTATTTCAATCATTCCTTGAAATTTCATTAAGAAACAAAAAGGGTTGTAAATTTTAGGTGGTCACTCCATTTGTAGTGTCTTGACACATCAATTGACCAAGTCCACATAGTTTAAATCCAGGTTGAAAGCAGACGGTGATGTAATTTCCGTTGAAAAAGAAACTTATTAAATTTATTTGAAGTTTTTTTTATATTTATTTTCAGTAATTATTTATTTTGTTTTGGTGTTTTATTATCCCACATTGGTTTGATAGTTTTTAATTTTGTTTTTATTTTTATTTATTTTTATTATGTTGAATATTCGAATTATGAACTTATGAAGGTTCAAGGCGTACCTTGTGGCGTTCGTATTCGAGGTTCTTAGATGCGGGTTATCTAAGGCTTGTAGTCATACCAAGGTTCTTAGTTACAGGTTAGCTAAGGGTTAATCGGTCCTTTGGCAAAATTGGATCTGATTCGTTTACGGATCACATCAGTTGCTATCAAAGCTCAGTCATTAAAGGTATCAAATAACTCTTTTTTCTTTTTTTTTTCTTTCCTTAATTCTTGCATTTTTTTCGCTTCCATTATCCCCAAAAATCCAACCATTAATGTTTTTGCTTTTTGCGTGTGATCATCTCAAAAAGAAAAATAAAAAAGAATTGTTATGAAATAATATCATTGATGGATTATCTATTATTCTGATTGATTTAAGTAGATTTGTGATTAATTCAGATTATTGTGTTCACATTGTAATCTCTACTATAAATACCCTCTTATATCATTGGAATAAGACACAAGCAATTTTTTTTCTTCTATACTTGTATTTCCTCTTGTTCTTCCTCCATTATCTTCTTAGTTTTATAACACGTTATCAGCACGAGTCTCTAACCACGTCTCAAATCATCAAAATTGTTTTGATGAAGTTGGGCAACCTTCCAGGAAAAAAAAAACCCCACAAGAATCACCATTAATCTGATTCGTTTTTTTTTTCTTTCCTTAATTCTTGCATTTTTTTCGCTTCCATTATCCCCAAAAATCCAACCATTAATGTTTTTGCTTTTTGCGTGTTGATCATCTCAAAAAGAAAAATAAAAAAGAATTGTTATGAAATAATATCATTGATGGATTATCTATTATTCTGATTGATTTAAGTAGATTTGTGATTAATTCAGATTATTGTGTTCACATTGTAATATCTACTATAAATACCCTCTTATATCATTGGAATAAGACACAAGCAATTTTTTTTTCTTCTATACTTGTATTTCCTCTTGTTCTTCCTCCATTATCTTCTTTGTTTTATAACACGTTATCGGCACGAGTCTCTAACCACGTCTCAAATCATCAAAATTGTTTTGATGAAGTTTGGCAACCTTCCGAAAAAAAAAAAACCCCACAAGAATCACCATTAATAGATTGCCAGAAGGACTCAAGTCGATCAATTGATATATTTTATATCTACACATCTCGATACATGTAAACATTAAGGTAAAAATTTGATTTATTTAAATTATTTATCGTGATCAAATCTATTATTTTATAGATATATGTAATATTGATGCTAGTGGTATTGACATCATCAAATCATGATGGATCAAGTCAATACCAAGTAAGAAAAAGATATGAGTAATACTTATCGGTGATATGAAGCCTTGATGGCTATATTCCTTAGACAAAAGAGTTTGTCTTTTGTGCAAATTGAAAAAGGAGGTATGATCACATGAAGTTGATCAATGTTTGAAACGAGCATATAATGGATCAGAAATCCATATGAAAATAGAAAGCTCGTAAAAGTGAATATAAAATTCACATAAGTGGGCATGTCAAAAACCGATGAAAGTGAATAGAAAATTCACATCGATAAATTTCAGACATGTCGAAATATCGTGAAAGTGAATTTGAAATCCACAGAGAAAAAAAAAGTACAGACATGTCATGCATATAAATAAATTATGACCCAAAGTCCATAGAGAAAGACATGTTCCGCGAGTGATTTGAAATTCAGAGATAAGAAATCTACTGAATATATCATGAGATTTCATGACCATAATCGATGAAAAATTAAATCACTTTTTATCATGATGATATGCTCCTGAAGCAGCAGTATCGATCAAAGTAATTTATGATGTATATGAAACTGATTATGATTTCGTATCATGAATGAAAAATAATAATCCACTGAATGTGGAATTATATATGAAAGTAAATAATGAGTCACCATTGATATGACTAATGATTCCCGACCGAATTATAAGAGTTCATACTTTATAAATAACGTGACTCAATTTATAAATATTTGGAAATATTTGGTTATGGTAGTGGAGGAGGACATGGTTGATACAGTCCTCATAAAATTATTTTTATATGATTAAAACAATAATCATGACAAGAAACAAAGTAATCTTTTAGAAGATTACGCCACATGTCAGAGTTAGTGGTGATTTACAGAAATTGTTTATACGATGCATTTAAACTTAAGCATCGCTTATTAATAAATAAATTGTTTCTTGTCTTAGCTTATTTTGATACGGCTAAAGTATTTTGTGATATATATAGTAGCTTTGGAATTTTATTTTATCGATTGTGTATAATTGATACGTGTGACTAGTTTTCTTCAACAAGAAAAAGGAAAATAAATGTATCATCATGTATTTTTGGTAAGTAAATCTTGTTATTTGACCACAATAATAATATATGATTCTCAATCGCTGGATTAATCAACGTGTATATTTTTTGCAATCATATTCATATTAATTAAAGTCATTTTAAATAGTTAAAATTAAATAGATTATATTTCACATGATTGTGTACGTAGTTGTGTTAATCACTTACGTTGTGTGCATATATGATCTTTGTTTGATACGAGACGTGAGAATGTTTTATACGTTGCTTTATAATTTAGCAATATATTTCTCACTATAAAGTTGATATGATATGAAAAATAAGAACATGATATTGTCATATCATTTAGTTAATTTGATTTATATTACCCATAACCTTACAATAATTGCATGATCATTGAGGCAATTAATGCATTCATTGAATTTTTGGCAAAAGTGCTTGCATTGATTTTAATAAATAAAATCATATTTGGTTATTCAATGAAAAGATTTAATTTTGCATGATTATTGTAAGAGTAGTGATAATCATTATTGTGATTATTTATACTTATCTTTATTACAAAATATTCAACCTGCGCTTTTAAAAATGAATACCGTATATGGTCTTTGATTGTAAGGCGCATTTGCTCTATGTTATTATCATATTCAAAATTTGTAGTCTAGTTGTGATAAGAATGAATATGACAACATATTATAGTGCTTTATTGGTGAGTGAAATTATTCACAATGATTGATTCACGAATTGCAATACTGGAAAATTGTCTCTCGAATCCACTAGCATTTACAATATCAATTTGATTTGCTTGAACTGATACATAATATAATTTTCTATTTAAAATAATTAATCATTGTAATTCATTTATATTATGTGACAATTGTTATATTTTGAAAAAATTAATTGCTCATTTCGTTCTAAGGAAGAAATGGAGTCGGAACATGAGAGCAATTAAATTGCCTCATCGATAGTGCAACACGCACATTATATTGAGAAACAAGTTCTCAAAAGAATTAATGAGAGATGCAAATGGTAATGCAACATGCAAGTGCTATATTGAAACAAAATTGTTTGAAATAAAGCACTATGCTCTCTCAAGTCTCGATTTTTTTGAGTAATATAGGTGTTATATCGAGATTGGGAAATATTTGCTTTATATACTATTTCCCGATGAAATGTGTATAAACAATGTGTTTGAAAATAATGAGATATGTCCATTCCACGAAGAGAATGTGACTGATACTACATGCATCATTTAAAACAATGATATATGTATCATATTACATGGGATGCATCACAATCATTATGTGAAATGAATGCGACAAAATTAAGTATTTAAGATGCATATAGTGATTCTGAATATTGTGGTTATAAACATTCTTTATGTGAGAATCCCACTAGAATTGGGATGGTGATTCAAGAAAATTGGTATAACTCGATACATTGTATCCATAATTGTGAGAACGGATATAATATCTCCATATGAGACAAAATTTCTCCACAAATCGAAAAATATAAAAGAAGTTTGATGATACCCGCATAAGAGGATCTCACATTAAAATGTTGAATCCGTCACGGGTTATTACAAATTTTTGACATATTGATTATGAAAAAATGTTGTCCGAGAATGAGGGGAGGAAAACCCAATATGAATTATATCTCGTGACAAACTTCGACATAAATGAACTATGAGCTCACATATCATTAATTGATATCAAACCTATGAAGGGTAGATTTTATGCACATTTTGGATACATCAAATATTTTCTGAGCAAAATGGAGAAATGAACCAAAAGTTCAATGTCTCGTTCGAGTGATTTCTCTACATATGATATATAATTTGAACGATTCTTGAAGAATCTGAAATCACATAGTGGTATCTAAAGCGCAAGAGAGATAATATTTTCAATAATCTCATGAAACTAGATATTTAATGAAACCACTTTGTTTTAAATGTGTAAATCGCTTGAAGCGAATAAAAGAGCATCAAGGTATAGCTCGGTGCAACATGTTTGATGAAGATCGATTCTCGGCATTAGGGGGAGATAAAGAAAACCCCATGTTAGAATAAAAGAATGCCGATAAACATTAACAACATAAATGATATTCCACGCATCAGTTTAACTGATTTGCGAAAATAATTTACTTGTAGTATTTAACAAGTAATCCGCCAGATGCCGTTATTGAAATTAAATGAGTGACTATTTATAAAGGCACCAACAATATGATTGATGATATTTCTCTATGCCAGAAGCGTAGAATAACGATCGGCGTAAAAGATAAAAATCCGCGGAAAATGAATTCACATTCAGTCACTCATGAAATCTCTTAAAGAGATCCGTCTTCAAGAAGAAACCCCCCAAAATAAAATTGCATGTGCGACAGATGATTGCGGAACAACCAATCCATACATTGATAAGGAGTTGGTTTATGCTAATTAGCAATGAAATTTACGGGAGAAATTTATAATAAAACATCATAGTCGTCGACGACATATTTGCCTCTTCAATTGCTATTATAATATCTGGATCCAAGACACTAAGTCACCGCAGAGTGTCAGAAACACTCAGACTAGGTAAAAATGAAATAAGCAATTGAGGTTGAGTTTGAATTGGAAATATTTGTTTGTTAATGATCAAATATATTCTCCCATTATAGATAATATAATGTTCCGCTAACTAATATATCTGGCAGTAACTTTATGTCATGACGGTATATTTATGGGTCGTTGGACATTAATATTGATATGAAAATCCTTGGTGGATTTCAAAAATTAATCAATATGACAATCGCAACATGCATATGGTTAAGGTCATTAACATTCATGTTGAATGTAGTATGACCAGTTGAGTAGATTCCTATTGAGAAAGGAATATATAAGTAATGCATGGTTAATGTCATAAATTTTAAGGAATTACGATGCATGATAGTGGAAATATATGCATGCAAATTTCGATTATATTACTTCCCCCATTATTTAGCTGATTACAGTGTTGATTGAGTTGCACAAGTGAGTAGTAGGAATGACACTTATTAGCCCCTACATTCGACTATCCAATAAACTCTAAAAGAGAGTGATATGAAAAAGTACGCTCTAGTGACAATCTAATAGATTTGTTCAGTAAGATTATTCCTACATCGGTTTTGGATAATAAGTGTTTATAATAATGGAATGCGTACATTTGAAAGATGGTTGTCGTCAGGAAGAGCGACAACTTCAAAAATTTTGTGTGGATTTGGTCTTAAAACCAATGATTGTACTCTTTTTCCCTTTAACCAAGTTTTCCCAAAGGGTTTTCTTAGTTAAAGGTTTTTAATGAGGCAGTCAGTGCAACACATAGAAACGCATATGGCATGAACTATTTACCTTGTCTAGTTTTTTTTTTCCCACTGGGTTTTTCTAACAAAGTTAATAGTACATGACATATACGTTATGCAACTACGATCGAGACAATCAATTCTACCATTTATTCATTGAGACATTGTCTAGATGAGAATGAAAATCATTTAACTGCACTTTATGAAGGCAATGCATCTTGCATATCTCAATTAAAGCGAGGCAATATTAATGGGGATAGAACAAAACATATTTCACCCAAGTTCTTCTTTACTCATGATTTGTATAGGAATGAGGAGATTGATGTGCAACAGATTCGGTCAACCGATAATCCGGCAGAATTATTTATCAAGACATTGTCGACTGCAACATTTGAAATACCAGTGAAGAGCATTAAGATGCGGCAATTGAAATATCTAAATTGATGCTTGGTTCAGGGGGGGAGTAAATCAAACAGATAAATATGTACTCTTTTTCCTTAACTAAGATTTTTTCCCACTGTGTTTTCTCTTAGTAAGGTTTTAATGAGGCATATCATACATATTGTATGTTTAAATAATAGATATCCAAGGGGGAGTGTTATGAAATAATATCATTGATGAATTATCTATTATTCTGAATGATTTAAGTAGATTTGTGATTAATTCAGATTATTGTGTTCACATTATAATCTCTACTGAAAAATCCCCTCTTATATCATTGGAATAAGACACAAGCAATTTTCTTTTCTTCTATACTTGTATTTCCTCTTGTTCTTCCTCCATTATCTTCTTAGTTTTATAACAAGAATAAATTATTTCCTGTCTTGTTCCTATTCTTTCTTGCGTATTATTCTTCAAAACAGAAAAAAAATAAAAAAAAAAACAAATTATTATTTCAGCCTTCATTATTCGTGCCTTGCATCCTTTTCCCTTAAAAAAATTTGGAAAGAAGAACAAAAATATTTCATCAATTAGGGAATATGACAACTTTTACGAATTTTTGCATGAAGCACAAAATTATTTTATTTATTTTTTTAATGTTGGCACCATTTTTTCCAAAAAAAAAATCAACACTTTCTCTCTTATCAATCTTTTCTAAACTCTTATATCCCTCAATCTAGAACTCCAATTTGAAAATTATTTCACCATTTTTTTTTTCATGTTCTTTATTTTGAGACCAAATTCACCATATTTCAACGTAAATTTCGAAAATCCGCTGTCGAAATTCATTTTTATTCAAAATTCACTACTTTTCGGGATTCACTGTCGAGATTCACCGAATGAATTTCGACAGTGAATCTCACGAAAAATGATGTAATTATATCGAACCAAGTCTTAAAACGACGAGAATGAAAAATAAAAAATTCAGTAATTTTTTTATCGCGTTTGGAAGTCTAGAACAAAAGATATGATAATTTGAAAATGGAGAAGGAAAGAGAAGAAAAGAAGGGGAAAAAACGGAGCAGGCATCAACGCGTTTTTTTTTATAGTCATTTAGGCTATAAAATTTTTAGAAGTTTTGGATCTCCGTATAAAAAATATTTAGGTATCCTGTTACTTAAAAATATTTCAAAATGTGTCATTTTACTTAATTTTCTTATAAAAAAAGGTTTCTAGGATCCCGACATCGTGGGTAAGTGAAATAAACTTTTCTTGAAACATTCCTCAAAGTTCCTAGGATCCCGACTTTAATTACCTAAAAGTGAAACCCTCTATTCTTGTTTATATTTTCACACCTTCCAACCTTACCCCACTTCCATACCCATTGAACCCCACTAACATCTTAGTTTTCCATTTAGGATCTTTGGTCTTGATTGCTTCAGGTACTCATTATTTTGATTTGTTCTACGTTTTGAACTCTACACGAGGGGAGCGTAAACACGAGTGATTCTGAGGACATATATATTTTTGTTGAACTTTAATCATGTCGAAAAAGCTCACCGAAGGAGCGCAGAATGTTGTTGATGTGTGTCTTAGGTTGTTCGCAAAAGTACAAGCTGCCATGATGGAGAGAAAATTGGAAGAGATGAATCAAAGTCATACTGATATGATGGAGGAGATGAGGACTCAATTTCAAAACATGGTAACATGAATAGATGGTGGTAGAGGTAACCGTGGTGGTACAGATGCTGTTAAGAAAACTTCTACATGGTTGTTTTCTATTTATTGCGATCAGTGTAAAGGGAGTGATCATTACCATTATGATTGCCCTAATCTATGGCAAAAAATACGTAGTTTACCCCAACTGCTGCGGACCTACCAACTAAAAACGAACAAGGATAAACACGGAAACACATAAACGTTCAGAATTCGGTCTTCTGGATATCAATTAGTTGACGGGTACTCTTGTAGAATCGAGCCTAGTCTTCCTTCTTCTGATCTTAAAACAGTACATGGACTTGCAGAAACGACACAAGACTCAAATTGAAATAAAATAAATAAAAGAATAACAAAAAGTTCTTAATTAGAATTTAGTAGATTTATCAAAGAAAAGTTGCCCATTGTCCCCGGCAACGGAACCAAAAACTTGATGTCGCATAAATCGCTTATACTAGCAAGAGAACTAGGGCAATCGTGGCATAACAAGACGAATCAAGGTCGATCCCATAAAGACAATGCAACCTTCGTAAATAAACGTACTAAACCTAATCAAGAACACATAGAAACAGTCTATGACCAACATAGAAACAAAAAAGAAATTGGTGTTCCTCCCCACCCAAACCTATCTCCTAGTTTGGCGTAATTAATCACCATGTTTACTTCCCCTCTAATACCCCAAATTTATCAAAACATATGTTGAATTCATTATTAGCTACGGGTGTAGTCTCCTAAACTTTTTTACTTCCATTTGCAAGGATAGAAAATGTCTATGTGTCATTAACCTACCTTAGGTTGTATTAACTCACATACATTAAGTTCTAGAAAGTGCCGGCTCAAAACCGAGAACCTCCTTAAGCAGCTATCGACAATGACCAGCACGTCCTACGGATTGATCCAGACTATGTCCAAAATAACACTTCACTATAAGTCCTTCATGTTAATTACGATTACGCGAATCAGATTGGTCAGATCTAACTAATCGTGAATTAAACATGTCGATCACGTTGCAGACGCTGAATCTCAGGATCTGGAGTAACCAGAATTTTCCTCGATTTGTCGATATAGACCGTCGCCTAATCGAGTGCGGCGGCTCCTACTTCCGGAACTACATATTATCGTTCTGATTAATTCTAGTAAATTACAGGTTCGTTAAACATTCAGATTAATTACATCACGCAGAAATAAGCTAATCTACCATATTGAAGACATACAGGAACGTTCAAAGCTTCATACCTTCAATAATGGCGGATCTAGCTTGATCAACTTAGGTTAGATGATGGCTTGAGGAGAAGGAAACCAAGAGAAACTCAAAGAAACTTCAAAGAAACCTTTATTTCATAAATAATATAATATGATGCAATGATGATTGAAAGATTGAATGAGATATGTCATAGAAAGGTGCTACAGGCCTTATATAGAGTCATGTAGCCAACTTAAGCCTAATGAAACCCCAGCCGACTTAAACTAGTTTCGTAAGGTCGGTTAACTTGTCCTCCAAGAACTTGATAGGTCGGATAGGCCTTCGATGGATTGATGTATGACTTTTATATGATTAAATTTACGTTATATTATTATGTTTTATTGGCGAATTCTATGTAAAATATATGAAATTATGATATAATTGGTATGAAATATTAATCTTTATAGTTTAGTATAGTTAGTAGTAAAAGTTAGTAATTTATAGTAAAAAGTTGTAGTTTTTGTACCGGTTTTAGTGACCGGAGTGTTGTGTCTGTTTTACACGGGTATTTTGTGTTTATTTCATTGCAGAATCCTAAGATGAACTGAAATCTCGAGTAGAGACACTTTTTGAAGTCAATTCAAGTCGTTGGAAGGAAGTTATAAAGCGTCACTCAATTTAAATGATCAAGTGGTTAATCGTTTTTAATAATGAAATCCCGAAAACGACACGTATTGGGAATGGCTCGTTAAAAAGACATTTTCTGGGAAAATGTTCTTCATGAAAATTGAAGATCTTCATATGAGCTTTCTAAAGCACTTTGAATCATGAAGATAAGAGGTCTACAACTCAAATGGTGGTCAAGTGGCTAATTGATTCGTACTATTGAAAAATCCCGAAAAGGACACGTAATACAAATGGCTCATTGAGAATACGTTTTCTGAAGACGTGGCCTTGATGAAAGTTGTAGAGAATTCAACGAGCTTTTCAACGGATATTTGATCATGTCATTCTGATATCGAGAACTCAAGTTACGATTTTTAGAAGTTAATTATGTAATTATATATAATTATATATATAATTACAACGCATCTGTAATGATTAAGAGTAACATGGGGCTCACATGCTTGTAACTAACTGTAATCATTGCAATGATTACACCGGACCGATCCGGCCAGTTTTCAGGACCGGTCCGGGAAGGGAGTTTTTCTATATATAGGAGCTCAGCAGCAGCGATGGAAGGGGTACCAATATATATATACAATATTCTATATATATTCTCTATCCCCTCTTTTCTTTAGTTTGTAAATAGGCCTTAAGCCAGGAATAAATTAGTAGTAGTAGTATCGTGATAATGCTCGGGAAATTATCAGAAGATCGGTGTTGCTAGAGTTGTTGTTATGTCCGGAAGAATACAACTTCTGAATCAACATCTGTAATCGGGTAACTTTTCTGAAGTATTTATGTTTATGTTTGTTATTTTCTTCTTTTTAGTTTTTATAATGTTATTAGGCTAGATCTAATAAGTAGCCAAAGTTATGTAATCGTATTATTTCGATCTTTTCGTTAAAAGAATGATGTCTAAGTAAAAGTGATTAAAATTGAGTTAAAATGAATCTTTTTCTATTTCACTACGTAACGCTAACATATTCGGATTGACATAATCAACCATGATGAATACCACATATAACTCCGGCGATGTACCGACCGCAGAAGCCGGGATATGAGTAAAAATAGAAAACCGGAGGGTAAAAATGGCCGTCGATTAACGGAATCCTATTTCCTACCCGGGGGCAGATTGTCCTAGAAAAACAAATCTTATTAACTTTGTACTCGAGATCTTAATAATGTTAAAATCAGCAGTTTAATTGAAACTACACCGTTTGTGTTAAATCGATCCGCTTGACAACCGGAGCCTCTTGAATAACATCGGCCATCTGACAAATGGAATCACCTCTTTTATCCGGGGTAGATTTATACTCGGTACCTGTTTTGACTAACTAAGTTTAGCCTGGGGCAGTTGTGGACATTGGACTGATGACAATTTGACATATGACAATTTCATACGCTCGTGTGAGGAGGAATTGTTGACAATAGGAGTACACCGTTTCATTTACTCAATTGGACCTAATAAAAAGGAAGATCGAGCACATTCTATTAATTGAAAAGATCGAATAAATTGATTACATATACTTTGGCTAGTCTAGTCTATAAACTATATATTAATATCTATATATTTATATATATATATATATATATATATATATATATATATATATATATATATATATATATATATATATATATATATATATTTTACTATTTATGTACATCTATATATATTTATATATCTATATATATTATATTAGAATAACTTTTAAATTACGCATTTATTTTATGTTGGTTAGAATAGTAGTAATCGTGTTATAAAATTGCGGTTTAGATCGAGTTAATAGCAGCTCTTTTGGTGTTTAACCACACTTAAAAGAATTACCACTTTTCCCCGAGGATTCGACACCGACTCACCACTTTATCACTACAATTTGACCCGGTACACCGCCGGTTAGGATCCGTCTAACCTAGAAAAGGTCCGTCCCTTTCTTGACGCCGTTTCTAAGGTCCGGTTTCGATGACGTCGCCTTTACGGCGCCGTTGCCGGGGAATAACGTCGCTAATTTCTTTTTTTGTGTCTATGGTTACTACTTGTATTAGCTTAAAAATTCTCGAGGATAAACCAACACTCTTCTTATCACATTTCTTTTTTATTTTTCGTTGGTATCTACTTTCTTTTAGTACCAATTTTCTTCTTCTTTAAAACTCGAGCATTTTTCTATTTTCGTTAGTTGATGACCAGAAGCGGTAAAGCCTCACTTACTCCTTATAAGCCTGATATAAACGCTTACGAAAGGCAGTTGCGGATAGAGAGTAAACGTGGTCAAACCAGCTTAGGACTCCTTGGAAAATCTCCAACGGAATCATCTTCTAATCAAAATAAAGAAATGGCTGAAACTAGTGATGAAACAAATGAGCAGAGGCTAGATCATGCTTTAGGGCATGGCCAAAACCCTGTTAATCTTAATAATAATCAGAATAATAATAATAGGAACAATCAAGATCGGAATCAGAATAATCGTAACAATCCGCCAAACCCAAGACCTATCTGTGATCAAACTGTTAGGAGAAACCAGACTAATAATCCCATACTTTTACCTAATGAAGGAGCGAATAATTTCGAAATTAAGTCTCATCTTTTTTGTTTAATTGACGCAAGAGCCAAATTTCTAGGAGAAGATGATGAAGATCCACATCATCATCTCTATCTGTTTGAAGAACTGTGCAATACGGCCAAAAGTCAAGGTGCTCATAAGGAATTAACGAGGATGACTATGTTTCCTTTTTCTTTGAAAGGACGAGCCCGAGATTGGTTTATGTCTCTTCCACACCACTCACTAACTAGTTGGGAGGATATTCAAACTGAATTTCTGAAACAATATTTCACTCCAGGACGGAATTTGGAATTAAAGGTCGAGGTTGCTAATTTTAGACAAGGATCTGAAGAAACGCTTGGGAATGCCTGGAAAGGTTTAAAAAATTGTTAAGAGCTTGTCCCGATCATGGTTATTCTTTAGATATGCAAATTCAACTTTTCTGTCGTAAACTAAGAAAAGATTCACGTGCAGATGTAGATCATGCATGTGGTGGCTCGTTAATGATGAGTGTTAAGGGTGATTTTATACGATTTATAAGGCTATATTCTATGTTAATTTCCCTCATATTTGTATGAGTTTGCATAAGAAACGAGTATTTAATGGAGATATTGAGCGAATGATATTTTAAAAGGGTTGATCGCAAAATAGGTTGTTTTTGGTGTTTTAATTATGTTTTTATGATTATTTGGGCATTATTACATTTTTGCGATGTTCTTACGTGTTATAGATACATGGTTGAGGTTCAAAAGATGATCAAAAGTTGATTAAGTTCGAGCTAATTGATGATTTAAGAGATAATGAAGGAATGGGATAGAGATAAAAGAGATAAAGATCAAGAAATCAAAATTCGATCATAATGGACGAACGTTCAGAACCTTGAACTGGCGTCCAGAGTGGACGGGCGTCTGCCAGAGTGAACGAGCGTCCAGAAGAGGAAAAGTGATTCAGAGAGTTTGGACGCAGGAGTGGACGCTGGTGGACGAGCGTCTGATCATGACTCGGCCCGATTTGAAGTTCATATGAAGAGTGGACGGGCGTTCACCCATTCCAGACGGGCGTCCAGCCGCCGCCATGCTAAAAGATTGGATCTTTGATCTAAATAAAATGAAAGTTATTAGATTGATTTTCTAGATTAGAAATCGGAAGATTTCACGCCTAGGTTAGAAAGACGTAATCTTTAACATCGAAAGATAAAAGATTAGAAAACAAACTTGTCTATGAGAGTAGGAGTTTATGCCTTCGATTAGGTGAATCACGACTTGAATAGAGATCACGAAATAATCCGAATTAGAATTGAATGTTGATAGGATAGGTGGATCAATTGCTTGTTCGTTCGTTATACTTGATTTAATCCCTTGAAACTTGAATTGTTTAGCTTTAGTTTACTTTTTCTGCACTTTAGTTTAGTTTAGTTTATCGCTTTCAATCTTCCCTAGCATTGGATTAATCTCCTCTGCCTAGTTAATTTTATGCAATATTTGTTTAGGTTAGCTCTTCGTGTAGGTTAGTTTTCGTGACAATAATTAGTTAAAAACAAAAGCTAGGGTTCACAACGGTCTAGTTCCCCGTAAGATCGACCCGGCATTAGCCTCCATACTACGATCCTTGCACTTGAGGTTAACCGGTTTATTACTTGTTGTTTTGTATTGATAAAATCCGGGACAAGTTTTTGGCGCCGTTGCCGGGGAGCCGGACGGTTGTCTAGTTTTTGTTTTTCGTTTTTTTTTCTGTTCTGTTTGTTTCTATTTTTCCTATTTTTAGTTCGTTTTAAATTCCTGTTTTTAGTTGATAATTGTTTTAGGTAGTTGTTAAGTAGATAATTAGGGTTTAAGACTTTCCCTTAGTAGTTTCCTTGGAGATTAGATCGTCTGTCTTTCTGTTTTTCTGTCGTTCTATCTTACCTTCTTTTCTTTTCTGCAAATTTCTGCTTCTGTTCTAGTTTTCCCGCTACCAAACGGGCGTCTGGGATATTGGACGCCCGTCCGCTGGAAAATTATCAATTCTGTTTTGTTTTTATTCACTTAGACGAGCGTCCATAAGATTTGGACGCCCGTTCAGGTATTCTGTCTTTCAGACGAGCGTTTGGACCACTAAACGCCCGTCCGATCTCAATTCCATCTGGACGCCCGTCCAAACTTTTGGACGTCCGTCTGGTCCTGTTTTCTTCAATACTTTTGTTTCCTTTTCTTCTTTCCCATTCTTTTCTTTAGGCTTTTAATTTTTAGTTTAGGCTTTTACTTTCTTAGCTTTTAGGTTTCGTTCCACTTGTTTTTGGTCCGGTTTATGCAAACTCGGAGTCAAAAGGGACCGTTATTATACACCCCTGACCCCGAGCAAACCGTAGTCCGGCCAAACAGGCGGATTTTCCGTTCGCGGTTCTGGCAGACAGAGCCGAGCGAGATCTTGAAGAACAACTAGCAAGAGAAATCACTGATTTTGTGATAATGGCCGCTAATAATAGACGTACGTTGGCAGACTAAGCCATGCCAGGCGAAGTCAAAGTCAACCCGGCTATTGTTATTCCAGCCATTACTGCACAAACCTTTGAGTTAAAACCGGGACTTATTCAGATGATGCAGCATGCATCTATTTTCCATGGTTATCAATCAGAGAATCCGCATACCCACTTACATACATTCCTAGAGATATGCGGCACTACACGCATCCAAGGAGTAAGTGAGGATGCTATCAAGCTGAAACTTTTCCCATTTTCTTTGAAGGGAGAGGCTAAAGAGTGGTACACCTCTCTCCCCTCTGAGTCTATCACCACCTGGGCTGAACTTGAAAGAGAATTTCTAAGTCAATACTTTCCGCCTTCAAAGACAGCCCAGTGTTTGAACGACATTTTCACATTCTATCAGAAAGAGAATGAATCTTTCTTCGAATGTTGGAAGAGATTCAAGTCTCTTCTTAGAAAGTGCCCCCACCATGGCTTGCCACTGGAAAGGCAAGTCAATACATTCTTCAGTGGATTGACCGAGCTTACAAAAGGCATGGTCAATAGCTCTTCTGGTGGGGCATTTCTGAAGAAAACACCGGAAGAGGGATGGGCACTGTTTGAGGACATTGCAAAGTATAACTATGCCCCCTCTTATCAAGCAATTCAAGCTCCTCCTCCTCCCAAGGTTGAGGAAGTCAATTTGCAAAGTTTGATCGCCATGCTGCAGAAGCAGATGGCACCATCTCCAATTCCAAACCCGATAAATCAAACTTCTTCTTTTCCACAGAACCCTCAGGTTCTGTACTGTGAAAATTGCTGTCAGACGGGCCATATGAATGGCCAGTGCCAATTTAATCCCCCTGCACCTTATCAAGTGAATGTTGTTCATGATTATGGACAGTACAATCAAGTCACATGTCAGAATTGTGACGAGGTGGGGCACACTTCTAAATTCTGCCTATGAACGGACAGAATGCGGAAGTGAATGCATTCTATGGCCAGAACAATCAAAGGTTCAATCAGTTTCCTGGCCAGGGCAATTTTCAAAACCAAGGGTTTAATCCATCTTCAAATTTCAATCCTAATTCGAATTTTAATTCGAATAAGAATTTCAATAGAAACCCTGGGTTTAATCTGAACCAAAACTCGAATTTTTCCAATCCTACGCAAAAATTCAATCAGAACTGGCCTTCCAATTCAAACTCTCAATTTCAAAGTCGGCCCAGCCATCCCTATTCTTCAAATTTCCAAAACTCTCAAAGCTCCTCCCAATCTAACAATCTTGAAGCCAAGTTAGAGGAGCAAAGCAGGTCAATGAAGAATCTCGAGAGACAAATTGGGCAACTGGCTGAGCAGTTAGCTTCTAGACCCCCAGGGCAGCTGCCCAGTTTCACCGAGAAGAATCCAAAGGGTGGTTAAGTTGCTCAAGCCGACTTGAACAAAGGCCCATGTACTGACCTCGTGCCCTCAACTCAATACGGTAAAGAGGAGGCCAGTGCAATGAATCTGAGGAGCGGTACTCAAGTTAGTGGTCCTTCCCATCCGGGAAACCACTAGCCCCTCCTGCCATTGATAAGGCAGGAGGGGAAGCTGAGCACCTACACTCCCCTCAACTGCAAGAGAAAACTCAGGTGGCTGATCCCCTGAGAGGTGGAAAAGCTGGAGATCCTCAAGTGGCTGATCCCTCGAGGACTGAAAATGCAAGCGAAAGTCAGGAGGCTGATCCCCTGACTACTAAGAAATCTGAAAAAGCTGTTCGTTGGAAGGATCTGGAAGACAGAGCTGTTAGTGCATCCTCAAAGAAGATTTTCTCTGAGGACGACCTTAAGAAACTTCCATTTCCACCAAGAAAGAGCAACATTCCCTTGATTGAGGATAAGAAGTATGAAAAGGTGCTAAACCTTTTAAAAAATACTTAGGTGAATCTTCCATTATCAGATGTCTTGGTCGAGATGCCTAAGTATACAAAATTTATCAAGGATGTTGTGTCTTCGAAAAAGAAATTAGCAGGCATGGAAAGGCAAATTGGCGAGGATTGTTCCATGATTAATTATGAAAACTTACCAATTAAAAGAGGTGACCCTGGTAAGTTCGTACTTACAGTAGTAATGGGAGGTCTAGTTTTCCCTAATTCTTTGTGTGATCTAGGTGCCTCTATAAGCCTTATGCCAATGTCTATATGCAAACAGCTCGGTTTACAAAGCCTTCTAGAACCCACTACTATGAGTTTACAATTCGCTGATAGATCTTCTAAGAAAGCTTCAGGGATCCTAAAAGACGTTTTGGTTCAGATTGATAGATTTACCTTTCCAGTCGATTGGTATGTTTTAGATATGGAGAAAGATGAAAATGTCCCCCTGATTCTTGGAAGACCTTTCTTATCTACAGCTAGAACCCTCATCGATTGCGATGGTGGACAAGTGACTATCCGAGTTGGTGATCATGAGGTGAGTTACAATGTCTTAAAGTCCATTCAAGTACCCTCTGGACCCCCAACCGGCTTTTCCATTGATTATATGACAGATGATTTCATTGATTATATGGATAGACAAGTCATGGCTGTAGAAGCGGAATACGAGCGATTAGTTGACAACCTAAATACTCATGGTGTGGTTAATCTAGATCAATTAGCACCGATTTTGAGGAAGAATTATTCGAAGGAGAAGCTTTGGCGGTGGGACCACGAGTAAACTCGCGATATTGAGTTGAAAAGTGGAGATCTCAAGTCTAGTTTAGAAGACCCCCCTGCATTTAGTGCTAAAGCCGTTGCCTAAACATCTCAAGTATGTGTTTTTAAGAGAAGGTGACAAGCTTCCACTGATTATATCTGCCAAGCTTTCTCGTTTAGAGGAAATGAAACTTATCAACGTCTTGAAGAAAAATGAAGAAGCCTTTGGTTGGCAGGTAGGAGATATCAGTGGGATATCTCCGGACATCTGTATGCATAAGATCAAGACAAATGAGGGTGCGAAGTGTATTAGACAGCCCCAGAGGAGGCTCAACCCTCATATGCAAGAAGTTGTTAAAAAGGAAATCATCAAACTTCTGGACATGGGAATCATTTATGCCATCGCGGATAGTGAATGGGTTTCCCCGACTCAAGTGGTTCCCAAGAAAGGTGGAATTACGATTGAGAAGAATGAGAAGGGAGAGGAAATTGCATTGAGACTTGTCACTGGTTACAGAGTCTGCATCGATTATCGAAAGCTCAATGAGGTAACCATGAAAGATCACTTTCCCCTTCCATTCATTGACCAGAAGCTCGAGCGTCTGGCGGGACACGCATTCTACTGCTTCCTAGATGGATATTCAGGATACTTCTAGATACCCATTGATCCAGCTGACCAAGAAAAGACCACCTTCACCTGCCCTTATGGTACATTCGCTTACAGGCGAATGCCATTCGGTCTCTGCAATGCCCCAGCTACATTTCAGCGATGTATGCTAGCTATCTTTGATGGGCTTGTAGAAAAGTGTATGGAGATTTTTATGGACGATTTTTCGGTTTTTGGTCAATCTTTTGATGATTGCCTTGACAATCTTGATCAAGTGTTATCCAGATGTGTGGAAAAGAACTTAGTGCTTAATTGAGAAAAATGTCATTTCATGGTAGATGAAGGAATAGTTCTTGGCCACAAGATCTCAGCCAAAGGTATAGCAGTTGACAGGGCAAAAGTGGAAGCTATCGAGAAGATGAGCTATCCTAAAAATGTGCGCGAAGTGAGAGGCTTTCTTGGACATGTCGGCTTCTACAGAAGGTTCATTCAAGACTTCTCCAAGATAGCCAAGCCCCTGTCCACTTTACTAAAGGAAGACGTTGAGTTTAATTTTGATGAAAACTGCAAGCGAGCGTTTGAGGAGCTCAAGGATCGTTTAATATCTGCTCCAATTCTTATATCGCCTGATTGGAACCTACCGTTTGAGCTTATGTGCGACGCATCAAACTATGCTGTTGGTGCTGTTCTAGGGAAAAAGATCAAGGGGAAGTTCCAGCCTATCTATTACGCCAGTCACACATTGAACCCCTCTCAAGTTAACTATACCACTACCGAAAAGGAGCTTTTGGCCGTAGTTTTTGCTATGGACAAGTTTCGTAGTTACTTGTTGGGAGCTCAAGTGATTGTGTGGACTGATCACGCTGCTTTGCGGTATCTGATGACTAAGAAAGAGGCTAAACCGCGCCTACTACGTTGGATACTGACCCTACAAGAGTTTGACGTTCAAATTAAGGACAAAAAGGGCAGTGAAAACGTAGTGGCTGATCACGTTTCTAGAATGTTAAACGAGGAAAAGAATGATCCAGATGATATAGATCTTTACTTTCCTCTAGAAAACATTATGTTGATAGACGGTTGTCCTCCTGAGGTTCCATGGTATTCTTCCATTGTAAACTACCTTCATGGCCGTTATCTCGATCCAGAGATGTCTTATCAGGAGAAGAAAAAGTTCTTCTCTGATTTGAAATATTTCGTTTGGGATGAACCTTATCTTTTTAAGATCTGTAAAGATGGTTTGCTAAGAAGATGTGTTCCTGAATCTGAGCAACGGGATATTATTGAGCAGTGCCACAGTGGACCCACTGGGGGTCACTTTGGTCCGTGGAAAACCGTTGCTAAGATCTTTCAATCCGGTTTCTATTGGCCTACAATCTTTAAAGATACAGAAGCTTTCTGTAAAGCTTGTGATAGGTGCCAAAGAACCGGTAGTCTGACAAGGCGTTTTGACATGCCTTTGAAACCCATCCGAGAATGCGAAGTCTTTGATGTGTGGGGTATCGATTTTATGGGACCATTCCCATCATCTTGCGGTAACAAATACATCTTAGTCTGCGTAGACTATGTGTCTAAATGGGTGGAGGCTCAAGCCACTCCTCACAATGATCATAAGACGGTAATGAAATTTCTAAAGAAGAATATCTTCGTGAGGTTTGGATGTCCACGTGCCTTGATCAGTGATGAAGGGACGCACTTCTGCAACCGACCCCTAGAGAAAGTACTTGAAAAGTATGGTGTTCGTCATAAAACTGGCACACCATATCATCCGATGACTAGTGGTCAGGTTGAAAGAAGCAACCAAAGCATCAAGAAAATCCTGGAGAAGACGGTAAACAGTCATAGGAAGGACTGGAGTTTGAAATTGGATGATGTACTTTGGGCTTACAGAACTGCCTATAAAACCCCTATGGGGACATCTCCATATCAAATGGTCTACGGGAAACCATGTCATCTGCCTGTCGAGTTAGAGCATAGAGCTTATTGGGCTACAAAGTTTCTGAACTTTGATTCCCAATCTTGTGGAAAACATCGACTACAGCAGTTACATGAGCTAGACGAATTCAGACTCCAGGCTTACGAAAGTGCCAGGATTAGTAAGGATAAGATGAAGCTACTCCACGATGCTAAGATTAAGAAGAGAGAGTTTCGAGTCGGAGAACAAGTCCTTCTTTACAATTCAAGGTTACATTTGTTTCTGGGAAGTTGAGGACACGTTGGTCCGGTCCCTTTGAAATTCTCCGTTATTCCCGGAGGCGTTCTAGAACTACGAGGTTATGGTGACCACCGTTTCGAGTGAACGGACAGAGGTGCAAACACTACATTGGTGAGCCTAAAGACAAGCCTTTGACCGTTCGGTTTCTCGATATCCTTGGATGTGGTGCTACAAAAGTCGAAGAATTCGACGACTTTTCACCCGACTTCGTTTTCGAGAATGACGGTATTGGTCAATCCGAGGAGGTTCTAGCCGGTAGTTGGGATATGGAAGAGTATTGGAAGGAGCGTCAACGCGTATGTCATCGAAGCTTCGAAGACGAAGAGGTCAACCATGGGGAAGTTTAAACGTATTTGGAAAGCTATAAAAGATTTAACCCCATGTGTTAAGTGCTGTTTCTGCGGCCACACTACTGATCAGAGCTTACACGAAGTAGTGGGTGGCAGAAAAGTCAAATGGCCTGATCCAGGCTAGATTCATACAGTGTCGAGCTAACGACATTAACCAAAGCGCGACTAGGAGGCATCCTAGATATCCCTTATTATATTAGTTAAATTCTGTTTAGGCTATTAGTGTTATATTTATTTAAGTTTTAGTTTAATTAAGTTTTAGTTGACTAAGTTTTTCTGTTTATATCTGTCAGTTAGTTTGATTTTGCTCTATCTTTTCATTTTGGTATAACTCCCCGTTTTCCCCGAGATAGTTCCGTGTTTGTCGAGTCGTGCAGGTACGTTTTCGGCGGTTTTGACGAGCTACATTGTACGGTTGCGAGTTTTAAGTGTCACTCTGTAGGCTCCGGCCTGACCGACGTTTGAGATCAGCTAAGTCTTTTATCTTTTCTTTCGTTCTGCACAACATGAGGACATGTTGTCGTTTAAGTGTGGGGGAGGGGAATGGTCGACTATGTATCTATAATCATTTGTTCAATACGTATTGTTTCTATGAAAATGAGCTAAATTTTAAATTTTTCGTAATTTTTCGACACTTTCGTTTTTGTTTTGTCCCGAGTAGGCAATTCGATTCAATGTTCGTTATTTTTATAGTCATTTAAGCTATATATCATATGTTTGATAAGTTAGTTGTTTCACCTGAGATCGATTTTCACGAGCCATAGTAAATGATGAGCTATTTATAAAGTTATACCCCTTTGGACGAGTGATTTTTGATTTTCTTATAAGTCATGTACGTAGTGCTACGTATATATCTTGAGATTTATGATAGTTTGCATTTAGTTCCGAGTATGACATACTGTGAATATCTAGAAGTTTGAATGTGATAAGTAAAGCGTAACTAATGTCAAAATGAAAAGATTTAAAATCAAATTATAAAAGGCAAACGAGGATTGATCCACCTATCAACATGTATTGATCTCCTATCTCGATTATATGTGGTATTTATCTAGGTTGTGATTCACCTTACCTAAACATGAACCCTAATTCCTTAGGTAATTCATCTATTAACCTAGTATCTTCCAATGCTAGATTAACGCGTTTTAAGATCGAAGGTGTCAACTTTTACGTTAAAATCTAGTGATTAGACTTATTAACTTCCGTTATTATAAATCTAAGGACTATTCTTATCTACGGTGATCTTAAAGGTTAATCATGACTTCCATCAATCATAAACATAATCATACATGCAAATCTTCCGATATAAACGCAATTAAACGAGATAAAACATAAATAAGAAACAACCTTAAATAAATAACTCACAGTATAATCGAAATACAGAAATCAATCCAAGTTGATGGCTTCACAATTCTCGTTTGATTGAAGCTTTAGCTCCTGGACATCCTCAGCAACACAGTTTTGCAGAAAAAGAACATAAAAACTGCTCTAACCTAATCTAATTTAAAGTTGCATAAAAGTGAAAGAAAAAGAAGTAAAAACGCAGCCTTAGCCGCCCCTAGGGTTTAGGGTTTGTATGATGTCGAATTGTTGTCCTTAGGGTTGAGAAACAGCCGCTTATTTATAGATTTCGAAGTCGGTTTCACTAAGTCGGCCGACGGACGCTCGTCCGCTCTCGTGAACGCCCGTCCAGATAACCCTAGACTGCTTCAGACGCCCGTTCAGACGGCGTCCAAACTCTCTGTATCAAAATCGCTCCTCAGGATGCCCGTCTTCTTCATCAAACGCCCGTTCACTCTGGACGGAGTATGGACGCTCGTTCAACATGACTTGAAGGTGATTTCTTCATATTTATCTCTTTTTTTCTTCACTCCACTTGATCATTATCTCTTCCTTCAATCACTTAGCTCGAATTTCAATATCTTTAAATCATCATTTGGGCCTCATAATTGCACCTATAACACAATGGAAAATATCGCAAACTGTAATAAAGTCCATATAATCATAATTTCACCATAAAACCACATAATTATATCAATATTGCGATTAAGTCTTTAAAAACATCGTTTGCTCAATATTTCAATATAAGACCTATTTATTGTGCAAATTATACAATTAAGAGGGAAAATATCATAAAATATACTCTTGAAAACCATAGAATTTCACCCTTAACAACTCCCCCACACTTATCTTTTGCTTGTCCCGAGCAAAACAAAACGAAAACTAGGGCTCGAGAAAGGAAAACAGGCATCTAAACAAATATAACATATAGATAATAACTTAGAGGTTCACCGGTGTGTGGTGTGCAAAGCCATAGAAAACTTCCACTAAGTCCAAACTTGAGAAACTCAAAGTAAAACTAGCTAATACCCCCTCGTAGACTAGCAATAAATGACACTCATAAGATGTACCCTACAAACGTGACATATCCCGAAAAAGATGATCGAATGAATCTAGGGCCTTTCTGAAATACTCAGAGGATAATCCCTACATCATATCTTTCAGCTTATACTGGGGATAAGATTAACGAAAACTAAGCCTTATATTCAATTCCGTAACGATATCTTTTAGTTGATTTAACTTATTCACTTTAAACACACATTAGGATAAGCCATTGTCCTCATAGTAGAATAGGACATTTCGAGATAATACCCTACCTTACTCCAATCATAAGGCAGCTCTTCCTAACTGTCGTGAGCTTTTAGTCATCATAGTGGAATAGGACATACGTGGTATACCCTATCGCACTCAAATCATCGACTAGCTTTCGACACACCCAATTAATTCAATCATTAACTCAACTTGCATTTGACCATAGTCACGTGTTACTTATCACATTCAAACCTTCAGATATTCACAGTATATCATACTTCGGAACTGAATACAAACTATCATAATTCGCGAGATATATACGTAGCACTAAGCACATGACTTATAAGAAAATCAAAAATCACTAATCCAAAACGGGGTATAACTTTATAAGTTAGCTTGTCATTCACTATGGCTCGTGAAAAATAGTGTCAGGTGAAACAACTAACTTATCAAGTACATGAAATATCGCATAGAAGACTATAAAAACAACGAACTTCAAATTGAATTGCCTACTCGGGACCAAACAAAGACAAAAGTGTCGGAAAATTGTGAAAAATTACGCTCATTTTGCATAATAAAAACATTCTGGCGTATTAAACAAACTTATACGCATAGGTACAAATCGAACAAATCGAACTATCCCCTCCCCCACACTTAAAAAGTCAACATGTCCTCATGTTGTGCAGAATAAAAGAAAAGAGAACTTAGCTGATTGTAATTCTAAAGATGGCAATTCTGGAAGTGGTCATGATCCATATCCAAAAAGGCTTGATGAAAGCAGTAAACTGTGGACCATCCACCGGAAAACTGGCTTCGTCTAAAAGCACGCAATCACTAACGAAAATACCCTGCACACTAGAACAAACAAGACGCATCTCGGGGGACAAAGGGGAATATAACATAGCAAAGAGAAAAAAGATAATGACAAAGTGGAATTGAATAGATCAAAAGAGAAACCATTCAGTACAAATCCGCATACGGAAACCGACAGTAGCGTACACAAATAAAAACTAAGAAAAACAGAAAAACACTAGAAAATAAAAATAATAGAAAAATGGGATATCTAGGATGCCTCCTAGTAGCGCTATTGGTTAATGTCGTTAGCTCGACACAATGAAAGCTCAGCCTGGATCAGGCCATTTCACTTTTTTGCCATCCATTACTTCGTGTAAGCTCTCATCAGTAGTGTGGCTGCAGAAACAACATCTTACGCATGGGATTAATGCTCTGACAGTTTTCCAAACACGTTTAACCTTTCCCATGGTTGACTTCTTCCTCTGTAAATTCCTCTGATGACGTTTAAGCTTTTGCTCCCTTTCATATTCCTCCATATCCCAACTACCAGCTAGAACTTCTTCAGAAAGACCACTACAGCCATCCTCTGAAAACAGGTTGAGTGAAGACTCGTCGAAGTTTTTGACTTCCGTAGCACCACACCCGAGGATGTCGAGGCAACGGACATTCAAAGGTCTCTCTTTAGGTTCACCAATATAGTGCTTGCACCTTTGGCCATTCACTCGAAACGGGTCGCCACTATAACCACGAAGTTCTAGAACGCCTCCAGGAATGATTTGGAGAATCTCGAAGGGGCCGGACCAACGTGTCCTCAACTTTCCAGGAAACAAATGCAACCTAGAGTTGTATAGAAGAACTTGTTCGCCGACATGGAATTCTCTCTTCTTAATCTTGGCATCGTGGAGTAGCTTCATCTTATCTTTACTAATCCTGGCACTTTCATAGACCTGGAGTCTGAATTCGTCTAACTCATGTAACTGCTGCAGTCGATGTTTTCCACAAGATTGAGAATCAAAGTTCAAAAACTTTGTAGCCAAATAAGCTCTATGCTCTAACTCGACAGGCAGATGACATGGTTTTCCATAGACCATTTGATATAGAGATGTACCCATAGGAGTTTTATAGGCAGTTCTGTAAGCCCAAAGTACATCATCCAATTTCAAACTACAGTCCTTTCTATGACTGTTTACCGTCTTCTCCAGGATTTTCTTGATGCTTTGGTTGCTCCTTTCAACCTGACCACTAGTCATCGGATGATATGGTGTGCCAGTTTTATGATGAACACCATACTTTTCAAGGACTTTCTCCAGAGGTCGGTTGCAAAAGTGTGTCCCTTCATCACTAATCAAGGCACGTGGACATCCAAACCTAACAAAGATATTCTTCTTTAGAAAATTCATGACCGTTTTATGATCATTGCGAGGAGTGGCTATTGCCTCTACCCATTTCGATACATAGTCTACGCAGACTAAGATGTATTTATTCCCACAGGAAGATGGGAAAGGACCCATAAAGTCAATCCCCCATACATCAAAGACTTCGCATTCTAGGATGGGTTTCAAAGGCATGTCAAAACGCCTTGTCAGAGTACCGGTTCTTTGGCACCTATCACAAGCTTTACAGAAAGCTTCCGTGTCCTTAAAGATCGTGGGCCAATAGAAACCGGACTGGAAGATCTTCGCAACCGTTTTCCAAGGACCAAAGTGACCACCTGTGGGTCCACTATGGCATTGCTCGATTATATCGCGTTGCTCAGATTCAGGAACACACCTCCTTAGCAAACCATCTTTACAGATTTTGAAGAGGTAAGGTTCATCCCAAACGAAAGATTTCATATCATAGAAGAACTTCTTCTTCTCTTGATAAGACATTTCAGGGTCAAGATATTGGGAATGAAGGTAGTTGACGATGGAGGAATACCATGGGACGTCTGGAGCGCAACCATCGATAAGCATGATGTTTTCTAGAGGGAAGTAAAGATCTATATCTTCAGGATCACCCTTTTCCTCAGTTAACATCCTAGAAACATGATCCGCCACTACATTTTCATTGCCCTTTTTGTCTTTAATTTGAACGTCAAACTCTTGTAGGGTCAGTATCCAACGCAGTAGGCGCGGTTTTGCATCTTTCTTAGTCATCAGATATTGCAAAGCAGCGTGATCAGTCCACACAATCACTTGAGCACCTAACAAGTAACTACGGAACTTGTCCATAGCCAAAACTACGGCCAAAAGCTCCTTTTCAGTAGTGGTATAGTTAACTTGAGAGGGGTTCAATGTGTGACTGGCGTAATAGATAGGCTGGAACTTTCCATTAAGCTTTTGCCCTAAAACTGCACCAACTGCATAGTTGGATGCATCGCACATAAGCTCAAAGGGTAAATTCCAGTCTGGCGATATCAGAATTGGAGCGGATATTAACCGATGCTTGAGCTCCTCAAATGCTTGCTTGCAGTTTTCATCAAAATCGAACTCAACGTCTTCCTTAAGTAAGGTAGACAGGGGCTTGGCGATCTTTGAAAAGTCCTGAATGAATCTCCTATAGAAGCCGACATGTCCGAGAAAACCTCTGACTTCTTGAACATTCTTAGGATAACTTATCTTCTCGATAGCTTCCACCTTAGCCCTATCTACCTCAATACCTTTGGCGGACACTTTGTGGCCAAGAACTATTCCTTCATCTACCATAAAATGGCATTTCTCCCAATTTAGCACCAAGTTCTTTTCCACACACCTAGATAACACCTGATCAAGATTATCGAGGCAATCATCGAAGGATTGACCAAAGACCGAAAAGTCGTCCATGAAAATCTCCATACGCTTTTCAACTAGCCCGTCAAAGATAGCCATCATACACCTTTGAAAGGTGGCTGGGGCATTACAGAGACCAAATGGCATCCGCCTGTAAGCGAATGTACCATAAGGGCAGGTGAAAGTGGTCTTCTCTTGGTCAACAGGATCGATGGGTATCTGGAAGTATCCTGAATATCCATCCAGGAAACAGTAGAATGGGTGCCCCGCCAGACGCTCTAGCATCTGGTCAATGAAGGGAAGGGGGAAATGATCTTTCATTGTGACCTCATTGAGTTTTCTATAGTCAATGCAGACTCTATAGCCTGTAACGAGCCTCAATGCTATCTCTTCTCCCTTCTCGTTCTTCTCAATAGTAATCCCTCCTTTTTTGGGGACTACTTGAGTAGGGGAAACCCATTCACTGTCAGCGATGGCGTATATGATACCCATATCTAGAAGTTTGATGATCTCCTTCTTGACTACTTCTTGCATGTGAGGGTTAAGCCTCCTCTGGGGCTGTCTTACACATTTAGCACCCTCACTAGTCTTGATCTTGTGCATGCAGATGTCAGGAGATATTCCTCGGATATCTCCCACCTGCCATCCAAAGGCTTTTTCATTTCTCTTCAGGACGTTGATCAATTTCGTCTCTTCTAAACGAGACAGCTTGGCGGATATAATCAGTGGAAGCTTGTCACCTTCTCTTAAAAACACGTACTTTAAATGTTTAGGTAACGGCTCCAGCACCAAATCATCAGGGGGTGTCTCTAGACTTGACTTAAGATCCCCACCTTTCAACTCAACATCTGTGAGTTTACTTAGTGGCCCCACCGCTGCAGCTTCTCCTTTCAACAACTCATCTTCGATCTCAGCTTCTAATTGATCTAGACGCACCACACCATGATTATTCAAATTATCGATTAGTCGCTCATATTCAGCTTCCACAGCCATGACTTGCTTATCCATAAAATCATCGAAATCGTCAGATGTCTCTTCTATGGAACAGCCGGTTGGGACTTCAGAGGGCATATTGATAGACTTAGTAACACTATAACTCACCTCTCGGTTACCAACTCGGATAGTTACTTGCCCACCTTCGCAATCGATGAGGGCTCTAGCTGTGGATAGGAAAGGTCTCCCAAGAATCAGGGGGACTTTCTCATCTTTTCCCATATCTAAGACGTACCAATCAACAGGAAAGGTAAATCTATCGATCTGGACTAAAATGTCTTTCAGAATCCCTGAAGCTTTCTTAGAAGATCTATTGGCGAACTGAAGGTTCATGGAAGTGGGTTCTAGAAGACTTTGTAAACCCAGCTGCTCACACACAGACAATGGCATCAGACTGATGGATACACCCAAGTCACATAAAGAATTTGGAAAGACTAAGCCTCCCATCTGCAATGTGAGCACGAATTTTCCGGGGTCATCTCTTTTGATTGGTAAGTCTGGATAATTGATCATTGAACAATCCTCACCAATTGCCTGATCCATTTCTGCTAACTTCTTCTTCGAAGAAACAACATCCTTGATGAATTTGGTATACTTAGGCATCTCAACCAAAACTTCAGATAATGGAAGATTAACCTGAGTATTTTTCAGCAAATTAAGCACTTTTTCATATTTCTTATCTTCACTTAAGGGAATGTTGCTTCTCCTAGGTGGAAATGGAAGCTTCTTCAACTCACTCTCAGAAAATACTTTCCTTGAGGAAGCACTGACAGCTTTGTCTTCCATGTCCTTCCACCTTACAACTTTTTCGGACTTTTTTATTAGTCGGGGGATCACCCTCCCGACTTTCACTTGATTCTTCATTCCTCGGGGGAACAGCCACCGAGGACTTACAACTTCTTCACCTCCCGGGGGATCGGCCACCGAGTCTTTTCTTGCGGAGAACGGGGGAACGTAGATGCTCAACTTCCCCTCCCCGCCTTATCACCGGCGGGAGGGGCTAGTGGTTTCCCGGTGAGAGGGACCACTCGGTTGAGCACCACTTCTAAGATTCATTGCACTGGCCTCTGGTATGCCATAAGGAATCGAAGGAACTAGGTCAGTGCTTTGGCCACAATTGAAATCAGTTTGGGCTACTAGGCCACCCTTCGGATTTTTCTCCATAAAACTGGGCAACTGCCCTGATGGTCTAGAAGCTTGCTGGTCAGCCATCTGCTTCTCAAGGTTCTTGATTGTGCTCATTAACATTTGGATATTATTATTTTGCTCCCTCTGGAAGTTATTGTTCTGCTCCTTCAGCTCCTTCTGATAGGAGTCCAATCTAGCTTCAAGATCATCGACGCGAGAGTGGCCTTGAGAGTTCTGAATGTTTTGAGAGAAAGGTTGGCTAGACCGACTTTGAAATGCGGGATTTGGATTGTTAGGCCAACTTTGATTTAACCCTTGATTTAGATTGGAGGAATTCAAGCTCGGGTTCGATTAAAATTAGGGTTTCGATTGAGATTCGAGTTTTGATTGAAGCTTTGACGGAAACCCCGATTTTGAAAATTGCCCCGGCCGAGAATTGATTTCCAAACCTCTCGATTCGGCTGGCCATTGAAGGCATTGATCTCTCGCGTTCGTCCAATCATAGGACGAAACGAGCGATGTGCCCCATATCGTCACATACTTGGCATGCGACTTGATTATACCGTCCATGATTCTCGGACGCATTGACTTGATAAGGAACGGGGAATTGAATTGACACCGGCCAACCATATGGCCGGTCCGAGAGCAATTCTCGCAGTATAGAACTTGAGAGTTCTGTAGAAATGAAGGAGTCTGATAACTCGGATTTGGAGATGTCGTGAGAGTAGCCAGCTGCTGTTTCAGCATGGCGATTTCATTTTGCATTTTCACCTCCTCGATCCTAGGAGGAGGAGGTGGTACCTGAACAGCTTGAAATGAGGGGGCATAATTATATTTGGCAATGTCTTCGAACAATGCCCACCCCTCTTGAGGCGTTTTCCTCAGGAATGCCCCACCTGATGAACTATTGACCATGCCCTTGGTGAGCTCGGTCAACCCACTGAAAAAAGTATTGACTTGCCTCTGCAAGTCTAACCCATGGTGGGGGCATTTACGAAGAAGAGCCTTAAATCTCTTCCATGCCTCAAAGAATGATTCTGTTTCCGTTTGATAAAAATTGTATATTTCCCTTAAACACCGGGTCGTCTTGGCGGTGGAAAGTATTGGCTTAAAAATTCTTTTTCCAATGCAGCCCAAGTGGTAATGGATTCTGCAGGAGAGAGCTATACCACTCTTTAGCTTCTCCCTTCAAAGAGAACGGAAACGAGTGTAAGTTTAATCGCATCCTCACTCACACCTTGAATGCGTGTCGTACCACATATCTCCGAGAAATGTGTGTACGTGTGTGTGAGGATTTTCGAAGGGGACTGTGAAACATTGATGCATGCCGCATCATCCGAATGAGACCGGGTTTGAGTTCGAAGGTCCGTGCCGTAATGGTGGTAAGACGATAGCCGGGTTGACGATTCTTGCACCGGCATGGCGTAGTCTCGCAATGTACGTCTATCTTCAGCGGCCATAATTACAGTTTCTTCGATTTCCCTTCTTAAAGATTGCTCAAACTCTTGATCTTTTGCGTTTTCTTCGTCAAAACGAAGTCTTCGCCTATTGGGTCAGACTATGGTCCGCTCGAGGTCAGGGGAGTAAAGTAATGGCCCCTTGTGACTACGAGTTTGCATAAACCGAACCCAAAAATCAAGTTGAGATGAACCTAAATATGAGGAAATAAAATCTAAAACTAAGAATTCAAAACCTAAACTAAGAAAAGGAAACCTAAGAACTTAAAATCTAACTAAAAGATTAAAAACCTAATCCGAAGATCAAAAACCTGAATAAAAGACACGAAAAGAGAAGAACAAGAGTAAGAAAGAAAGAGGAACAAACGGGCGTCCACATATGCGAACGAGCGTTTGTCCAGAGTTTGGACTGAACGGGCGTTCAAAAACTGAACGCTCGTCCGGTCTTTCAGAATGTCCTTGGACGGGCGTCCAAAATGATGAACGCTCGTCTAAAGGTCGAAATTGATACAAAATTGAAATTTTTACAGTGGACGGGCGTCCAAAATATTAAACGCTCGCCCAGATGTAAAAAGATCAAAAACAAAGCAGAAAAGAAGGGGGATTAAGAAGAGAAAGAAGAAAGAACTAATCACAAAACTCAAACCTTTAAAACCCTAAAAATCTAAACCCTAAAAATCTAAACCAAAAACCTAACTAACCTAATATCTAATGGTTAATCTAACTAACAACCTAAAAACAGAAAATAAAACAAAACAACAACAGAAACGAAAAACAACAAAAACAAAAACTAGGCAAACCGTCCGGCTCCCCGGCAACGGCGCCACTTTTGTTGGAGGGATTTTGCATCATTAAACAAAAGAAAATTTATAAACCCTAACTACCATGCAAAACTAACTCCTAACCGGCCGAATACCGGGTAATTGATAGTAGAGCGAAGTGAGTAAGGGGTCGATCCACAGGGAATTGGGATGTTGAATCTAATTTCACTAATCTCCTAAATTGTTACTCTTAAACGAAATAAACGAAAGAAAGAGACATAAAAAACACAGAACAAATCAAATAAATCTAACCTAGAAAACAAAATAAAACAATCTAAACTAAAGACATGGGATCAAACAACCAATATACAAACCTATGTGATCTCAATCCCAGTTAATCTCATGATTCTAATTTGATTTGTGGTTTCACCTTTTCACGAGACATAAACCCCTAATTCCTTAGTGAATTTAATCTCAAGCTATGGATTCCTAATTCCTTAGTGAGTCCAATTCATCAATCTCTACTCTCTCGTAAGTTGAAACTGATTTTCAATACAAAACTCGGTGTAGATTTAGGTTAACTCTCGTATTTTAGAATCTAACAACCTAGATAATTAATCGATTAACTTGTCATCATTAACGATTAAAAATCCTATCTTTCTATGGTGATCTAACGTTTATGCAACTTCCGTATTGTAAACATCTATCGTGAACTAATTTCTCAATCTATTCACATAGCCATACAAACCGCATAGAAAAATACAAAAAGAACCAAGATCATGAATAAAAACTGGAATTAAATAAATCAAGAAGAACTCACATAGTCTCATACAATGAAGGATCCAAGAACGGAAAACGAAAAGCATCTAAACTACTCCTAATCTAACCTCGGTTCACCCGAGCACAAGGCTCGGGTGACCGGCCTTCAAATCTCCAAGGTGCGGCTGCTCTCTTGTGTTTGATGTGTATGAAATTCGGAAGGAATTTAGGGTTTGGGGCTGCTGTGCTTTAAATAGAAAACTGAGGCGGTTGCTACAGTAACCTAAGTCGGTTTCAGCAAAAACGGCGGTGGACGCCCGTTCACTCAACCGGACGCTCGTCCAGGATGCTTGGACGGAGACTGGATGTTCGTTTAGACAACGTCTGAACTCTCTGTATGTAAAATACGATTCTGGACGCCACTTCACATCTTCAGACGCCCGTTCACTATAAACGCTGCATGGACGCTCGTCGGCCTCAGATGAACGCTCGTCCAGCTTTTCTGGACTTCGATTCCTTGATAATTATCTTGATTCTTCCATCTTTATCCATCTTGTATCATCTCTATCTCTTCATCAACACTTCAAATTCGACTTTAGCCTCTTCCAAATCAAAGATATGTATCTACACACATCGAAAAACATACCAAAACGTAACACGATTCCAAAACAACATAAAATCATCAAATAAGCATATAAATCGATACGTTTTCATATTTAACTATTAAAAACACCATTTACTCAATATTTACATATGTAGCTCAAAATCTATGAAAATCATCCGAATGTACGTCAAACACGGAAGTTCTAGCACACTTGGAGAATTTGAGTAGGAAGTTTGATGGATTACAACAAGGTAAGAATCAAAATTCAGAAAATAGTACGCCAACTGAATACTCAAATCATGATAATGTGTCATTAGGGATAGAAGAACCAACAGGATATTCAAGGGATGAGGTGAGTTTTCTTCAGCAGCATAGGAATTTGAACAATGCATATTCAAACTCGTTTAATGCTATTAGAAGAGACCACCCAACTTTTCGATGGTCAGAAAACCCTAGTAAGCAAGGACAACCGCCGTATCCAGTTCAGTATAAGAATATGAATAATAATCAAGTTTATCAAGGAAATACATCTAATCAGAATCTACAATCATTACCTAGATCCTATCCTCAACATACCACTCAAAGTATACCAGTAACTCAAAGTTCAACTCAACCTGCAGAAGGGGTTGAAAAATGGGAAAAACTGATGGAAAATATGATGGGTGTAGTATCTACTCAAGCTAAGAATATGGAAACAATGATGACTTCTATAGGTTCAGTCAGTAAGGATATGAGTTCAATGAAAACATCTATGAATGGACATGATACCAGAATGAGAACGATAGAAGCTTCATTAAGGAATATGGAAGATCATTTGAGTAGGGAAGGTGAACGTAACAACAGGTAGACCTCCGGAGGATTACCAAGTAATACTGAAAGAAACCCAAGAGAGGTAAATGTTGTAGTTACGAGAAGTAGGAAACTCTACGGTAGTAATGGAGTAGAAAACTTCGGGAATAATGAAGTAGAAAATGATTTAGATAGAAAAAATGAAGAGACTAACGATGAACTTGAATTTACGGATGAGGAAGAAGAAATCATAGAGAATTTCTTGAAAAGGAATAGAAGTTTGGAACCTGAGAATGAAGGTGAAAAATGGGTAAAAATCCCTAAAATTTTGAAAGACCCCATGGATAAAGATTTAAGGAATCTATTCAAGGAACATGTTAGAGTAGAAGATAAAGAGAACAATGATGAGAAACAGGAAGAACTGAAGGAATCTGAAGTAGAGATTGATTCAGGGAACAAATTAAAAGAAAAAAACTCAAGATCATGATACTTGGCGATTAAGTAATACTCAAGGGTTTAAGGAGAAAGGAAAAGAGAAAATGACTTCGGAACCAAAGGGTATAGATTTAGAATCTTTACCTTTTCCACCTAAAGACCAAATTAAAAAGATTAAGACTGATCAAAAGTATGCTCGTTTCCTTGATACTTTTCGTCATATTCATGTTAATATCCCTGTTATCGAAGCTCTAATTAATATGCCTGCCTATGGAAAGTTTTTGAAAGATATACTATCAAATAAGAAAAAATTAGAGGAATATGAGAATATATGCCTAAATGAAGAATGTTCTCAGCTTTTGCGGATAAGTTACCACCTAAACGAAAGATCCTGGAAGTTTTACCATTCCGTGTGAAATTGGAGGATTTCTGTTTAAGAAGGTCTTATGTGATCTTGGAGCTAGTATAAATCTCATGTCTTATGAGGATTATAAAAAGCTAGGCATAGGAAAGCTTACTAAAACGGAAATGACTCTGCAAATGGCAGATAGATCGATTAAATACCCTAAAGGAATTATTGAGGACGTATTGGTTAAAGTAGACAAGTTCTATTTTCCAGTAGACTTTGTAGTTATGGAAATGGAAGAAGGATTTTCAGCGCCACTTATCTTAGGACGTCCATTTCTAGCTACAGGGAGAACTTTAATCGATGTTCAGAAAAGGAGAGTTAATTTTGAGAGTCAATGAAGATGAAGTTGCTTTCAATATTTTCAAAGCTATGAATCATCCATACACATCACCAGAATCATGTTCTTTTATAGAAGATATTCATTCTGTCTATGATAATCAGTTACCAACTTTTGAAGACAGATTAGAAGAATGCTTAACTTTGTCTATCTATAAAGAAGATGAGGAAGACATTGAAATGAAAGAGATAATTCTATCTCTAAATGAAGGCAGTTTTACTTTTAAGCCACCATGGCATAAGTATTTGGAATTAGAACTAGAAGGACCAGTTCTTAAATCATCAATGGAAGATCCACCTAAGAATCTGGAATTGAAACCGTTACCTTTAAATCTGAAATATGCTTTTCTTGAAAATGATAACCTTTTACCAGTTATTATTTCATCAACTTTAACTGAGCAACAAGAAGATCAATTACTAGGAATGTTAAGAAAGCATAAGAAAGCTTTTGGATGGACAGTTGCCGATATTCGAGGTATTAGCCCTGAGATTTGTGTTCATAAGATAATTCTGAAAGAAGATGCTAAACCTTGTATTCAACCGCAAAGCCGCCTCAACCCGAATTTACAGTTAATTGTTAAGAAAGAGGTTATTAAGCTATTAGAAATGGGAATAATCTTTCCTATATCGGATAGTGAATGGGTAAGTCCAACTCAAGTTGTACCAAAGAAAGGAGGTTTCACAGTGAAAGAGAATGATAAGAATGAATGGATCCCAACAAGGGAAATTACAGGATATCGAATGTGCATTGATTTTAGAAAACTAAATGATCATACTAAGAAAGATCATCATCCACTTCCATTCATAGTGCAAATGTTGGAACGTTTAAGTGGACATAAATATTACTGTTTCTTAGATGGTTATTCAGGATATTTACAGATATTCATTGCAGCAGGAGATAGGGAAAAGACTACTTTCACTTGTCCTTATGGAACTTTCGCGTATAAAAGAATGCCGTTTGGTTTATATAATGCTCCTGCTACGTTTCAAAGATGTATGATGTCTATATTTTCTGATATGGTTGAGAAATTCTTAGAAATTTTTATGGACGACTTTAGTGTTTACGGAGACTCTTTTAAGGGCTGTTTGTTACACTTAGAGCGAGTGTTACAACGCTGTGAGGATACCAATTTAGTGCTTAACTGGGAAAAATGTCATTTAATGGTATCAGAAGGAATTGTACTTGGTCATAGAATCTCTGAAGTAGGAATCGAAGTTGATAAAGCTAAAGTCGAGGTAATCGAAAAATTGCCACCGCCAGTTAATCTAAGGACTCTAAGAGGATTTCTTGGACATGCAGGATTTTATCGGAGATTTATTGCAGATTTTTCAAAGATAGAAAAACCTCTAAGTCATTTGCTTGAAAAAGAAGTACCTTTTAATTTTGATAGTAAATGTATGGAAGCATTTAAGACCCTGAAAGCGAAGTTGATTACTGCACCAGTATTGGTAGCACCAGACTGGAATTTACCTTTTGAGATTATGTGTGATGCAAGCGATTTAGCGGTAGGAGCTGTTTTAGGTCAAAGATATAATAGAATTCTCAAAGCTATTTACTATGCATCCCATACGTTAAATGCAGCTCAACTGAACTATGCAACTACAGAAAAAGAACTGTTGGCTGTGATTTTTGCCTTAGATAAGTTTAGATCATATATTGTTGGCTCTAAGGTAATAGTTTATACAGACCATTCAGCAATGAAGTATTTACTAAGTAAGAAGGATGCGAAACCACGTCTTCTTAGATGGATTCTCCTACTTCAAGAAGTTGATATTGAGATTAAAGATAAAAAAGGAAGTGAGAATGTAGTAGCAGATCATCTTAAGTAGAATGGAAACTGATGAAGAAATAGGAAATGAAATTAAAGACTCATTTCTTGATGAACAACTGTTTAGAATCGATATGCCTTCAACCATGCAGTTATTAAAGAAAAGAATTCCTTCTAAGGAAAGTTCACCTTGGTTTGGAGATATCGTTAACTACTTAACCTGTGATTACATTCCGTCTCATTGGACTTGGCAGCAGAAAAAGAAGTTCTTTTATGACTTAAAATTTTATTACTGGGAGGAACCAGACCTTTTCCGTAAATGTTCGGATGGGATAATCAGAAAATGTGTGCCTGATAGTGAAATTTTAAGTGTTTTATCATTTTGTCATGATCGTGAGGCAGGAGGTCATCATGGAGGTTGGAAAACTGCTTTTAAAGTTTTGCAATGTGGTTTTTATTGGCCTACACTTTATAAAGATGCTTATACATATGTTAAATCTTGTGAATCATGTCAAAAATGGGGAAATATTTCTAAAAAACATGAAATGCCTATGCAACCTATTTTAGAATGTGAACTTTTTGATGTTTGGGGCATAGATTTCATGGGACCTTTCCCTATATCGTTTGGAAAAAGATTTATTCTTGTAATGGTAGATTATGTCTCGAAATGGGTAGAAGGTGAAGCTCTTCCCACTAATGATACCAAGGTTGTCATACGATTCCTTAAAAAGAACATATTCACTAGATATGGCATTCCGAGGGCAATCATTAGTGATAGAGGGTCACACTTTTGCAATCGACCATTTACAAAGTTAATTGAAAAATATGGTGTAACGCATAAGTTAGGAACACCTTATCATCCACAAACCAGTGGACAGGTAGAGGTGTCGAACAGAGAAATTAAGAGAATTATAGAAAAAACAGTGGATTCAAACCGTAAAAACTGGGCAGTTAGACTAGATGATGTGTTATGGGCGTACAGAACAGCTTTTAAAACTCCAATTGGCTGTTCTCCCTACAAATTAGTCTTTGGTAAATCTTGTCATCTCCCAGTAGAATTAGAACACCGAGCCTTCTGGGCTATTAGATTTCTGAATTTCGATCCTAAGGCAGTCGGTGATCATAGATTACTTCAGTTAACAGAATTAGAAGAATTTCGCCTTGATTCTTATGAAAATGCTCGAATCTACAAGGAACGCACGAAATCCTTCCATGATAAAAGAATCTATAGTCGTGAGTTCCATGTAGGTGATCGAGTGTTATTGTACAATTCACGTTTAAAGTTGTTTCCAGGAAAGCTTAGATCAAGATGGACAAGACCATTTAAAGTAACACGAGTTTATAAATGCGGAGATTGAACTAACGATGGGAATACAACTTTTATAGCCAATGGTCACGGGGTGAAGCTATTTACGGAAGGTGAAGAAGTCTCTCTCATAAATGAAGTGATGTTGCTGATCGACCCTCCGAAAGACTAAAAAGCAGTGCTCTGAAAATCTGAAAGTATCAAATTACCAGGTTTTATCTTTACTTTTATATGTCTAAACTAGTTTCGTCTTTTAGCGGATAGACGTAAAAGAACTGGATGTCTTTTTTAGATAGATTAGGAATTTTTGTTTTGCTTTTAAAGTTTGGCCTTGATAGAGATGTCGCTTTTACTATAGAAGCTTTAGTTTTTGAACAGAACAAGCAATTGTTGAGAGAGAAAAAATTGAAAGAAGTTTGTAATGGTACGTCGAGAAGCTCGATAAAGAGAAGGGCTAAGTTTCTAAGGAAGTGCAGAATCTGTGGAAAGATTGAACACATTGGGCGATGTGGGAAAAATATAACTCAATCTCATAATGAGTGTTTGAATGTAATTAAGAAGGGAACGATTAGGTGGTTAACCGAAAATCCCGATGGAATTCCAAGACATAATTCAAACGCTACGTTTCTAGGATTTAGTTTGCTTGAACGGTATGTTAGAAATCTGGAGTTTGTAGAAATTGAAGAATTTGAAACCACGTAAGTTCAAGTCTTTTATTGTTTTAAGTTTTATAAAATTTTTGCATAACTTTGAAAATTTTAAAAAATTGGATCTTTATAAAATTAAGGAGTATTATAAAAGTTTTATAATTTTTTTTTTTAAGTTTTTAGATATTTTATAAGAATTAATGGAAATTTATTGAATTTTTATAAACTTTTAAATAAGTTTTATAAAGATTTTATAAATTTTGAGAAATTGTTATAAAATTTATAAATTTTATTTTCTACTTTTATTAAGTTTTTATTGAGTTTTATAAATTTTTATATCAAAAATCCAAAAAAATAAAAAAAAAATTTCGAAAAATCATAAAAATTTCACACGGACCGATCCGGCCTTGTCCAGGACCGGTCCGGGTTCGAATTAACCTAAAAAAGATGGGACATTTCTTTCTTCTTCATTTCTCCTCTTTTCTTCAAACAGCAGCCGCACCTTCACCTCCACCCCCAAAAAAAAATTCTTTTTTCTCTTCAAAAATACAAATTACACTATACCATTACATACATTCTTCCTCTTTTACTCTCCTCTCTTCAACACAGTGAAAAATTTGAAAAAGATCAAACACAAGCTCCATTTCATCCCGGTGGCTTCTACGACTTTTCCGGCCACTTTTCACCATTTTGTTCATTATAAGGTATAATTTGTTTACTCTAGTTATCAATTTCATGATTTTTGCAATTTTTAGAATTATTTTCAACTGTTTTGATTTTTAAGTGTGTTGTGACATTTTATTTGTGTTGTTTTTTTTTTTTTGTTTGTTTTTGTTTTGTTATTCCAAAATTCGTAGAATGGCCGAATCAAGTTCTAAAATCTCTAAGAAACGAAAGCCTAATATTCCAATAGCAGTACCGGTCGTAGGTCTTAAAGATTTAACACCGGAAGAAGAGTCTGTTAGTTTTGCTGCTACAGCTTCGCCTCAAGCTAAGAATGCTTATAAGAATATCTATAGTAAATGTGGAGTTGTGTTGGAGAGAGGCTTAGATTTCGATGACTTAGGAGAGGAAGTTAGGCGTATTTTTGCGAGACGCCAATGGTTGGATTTTGCAGCTAAGAGGACAGGAGAGATCAATACTACCTTAGTGGCAGAGTTTTATGCAGTTCTGTCTACTTTGACACCCACTGAGGGTAGTATGATAGAGTCTATCCCCCTTAGGTCTAGAAATGTTTCTTTTAATCCGGATCTTATCAATGCTGTTTTAGGGGTAGAAGTTTTTCCAGATGAAGAAGATTACAGAGCTGTTTATAGATTAGATGATCCTGCTATGTATGAGCAGACTGCCTCTAGAGCTCAGAGGGAGTTTGATGCTACGGCAGAATGGGTGGACAACGATTTAATTATGGGAAGTGTTTTAGAGATCTGAGGGCAATCAAAAGATTTTTGAGCCATACTCTCTATCCCACTACCAAACACACCGCCTTTGGTAAAGAAGATTTATGCATTACTTGGGCGATGATTAATGATATTAAGGTGGATGTGGGGAAGATCATGTATAAAAGGGTTTTCGAGTTTATTGTTACTGCCAAGGCAGGGAGTCACATGTACTTTCCTGGCTTTATTTCGGATTTATGTCGTAGATCAGGAGTTCCTTTCCTATCTAACGACAAATTAGCTATGGCAGATGAGTCCCTGATAGGCCCTAGTCTGAGGAGGTCTCCAGAGGGTTCGATAGACTCGATAGTTAGACGTAGTGCACCTCCACCAGCTTCCACCGGTTTCGCCGCATTTTCATCTTTTTTCTCGATCGGCACCGGCGGAGACTTCTTTCCCAAACACCATTACATACGATATGTTTCAATCTTTAGTGTCAGATGTAGCTAGAGGACAGGCTAATATGGCTTTGTTTGCTGAGCAGAGTAGGCAGTGGAGTGATGATTTACGTAGAGGGATGTTGAGACATGAGCGGATGCATCTTGATCCTTCTTTCGATACTACGCCTATCCGCCCGTCAATCTAACCCATATACTTTACCGATTGGATAGCACCTATCCCACCATCTCGAGCTTTCATCATATGCCAAATCCTTTTGGAAGCCGGTCTAGTGGTCGGGGTGTCTTTTATACGGGTTCTCGGGGTCTTTACATCTAGGGCGGGGAGGATTTTCGGATTTTGCAAGGATGACATCGAGTATGAGTTCGTTGGGTCTCGACAGTTCAGTTCGGACCACGACTACGTTTCCACAGCCAGTTACGTCATCGGTTCCAAGTTTGAATGATCCAGTTTATCCTGTTGAGGATGATGATGTTGACATTGTTTGATTTCGAACAACTTTATTATTTTTAAACATTTTCTGTCTGTTTATTTTATTTTTCACATTTTAACTTTATTAGATGCTAAGTTTGCTAGTTTAATAGTTTTTCGTTTTCGTTTTCGTTTTTATAATCGTTTTATGCCGTAGTAGTAGATTTAATCATTTTTAATAGTATTTAAATATTTCATCAAAAATCTAAAAATTATTTGTATAATTCGTATGTTGTTTTTTTAAATATAATTCGTGTATCGTTTTATCCGTATCATTTAGATAATCTTTATATATCTATATAGGATTCTAATAGCCTTGAAGTCTATTATAGACAACCAAGCAAATTTGAATTTTACAACCTTTACACGGTGAAACCATTTTGAACCCGGACCGGTCCGGCCAGTTTTAAGGACCGATCCGGGAGTAAAATTTGCTTAGTCAGGTTGAGAGTGTTAATATGCAGCCACATATACTCTCAATGTTTGTCCATTTAAGGAAAGAAAGCTGAAAGTGAAAAAATTGCAATTTCACTTAGTTACTTTCACCTTTCTATCTGTTAAATTATTTTCATCTGTTTCAACTAAAATGTCAAACCGGTCATCACCGTCAGTCAATTCTTATGATCCGGAGGACCTAGATGTTCATGTCCCGGAGTATAGCGCTTCAAATGTTAATTTGTCGGTGAATGCGAGATTTGCAAATTCTCCAATATTGGTAGAGAAGGGTATTAACTACGAAAAAATTGATCAGTCAGGGAAGGATTTAATTCAGAGTAGAGGTTGGAGAAAATTTGTAAGGAATCCAAGAGGTAGAATAAATGTTTCAGTCGTTAGGGAATTTTATTCCGCTCTCTCTACTGTCAATACTGTCGATCCGTCACAACTTGTATCCGTTCGTGGTACACTTATTCACTTTTCACCTCATATCATCAATCATATTTACGAAATACCAATTTTCAATCAAATCCATAATCTTCATTTTGAATATCAATGGGCGTTAGGGAACTCCTTTAACGTTGTCAACTATGTCACGGAAGCTTTTCGTATTTGTTTCCGAGTTCGATCAAAATTACGACTCTACCACTTCACTCTACTACTCGCTCATCTGAGAGCATGGAAACACTTCATTAACTCACGAGTCTATCCGACTAGTGACTTTGCGTGGGTTAGTGATAATGAAATACTTTTGTTGTTTGCGTTGATAAGCGGAGCTTATGTGGATTGGGGGATTTTGATTTTTAAGACGGCAGTAAACTTTGCAGTGGAACGGTATAATAATGGAAGGCCGATGCCTTTTGCTTGGTTAATTTCAAGGTTATGTATTCATTTGAATGAAGTCCCTGAAATTGTTTCTGACAAGATATATCTGTCTCGTGATTATCGTAGAGGATTGCTACCGGTTGAGAATCCGGGTTGTTCGTCGACTATTTAAGCTAGTTGGTAGTTTTTAAGTTAGTTTAAGAATGGTTTGTTTTAATAAATGAGTTAAGTAAGTTAGTTAATAACTTTGTTTTATTTTAAGTTTTTTTTAGTTTGTAATAGTTTCTTTTGTTTAATATATATGCTTTTGTTTAGTATTTGTTGTAGTAAACGTTATTCAATATTAACGAACATCTAAAATTTTAATTTAATTTTTGAACCTACTTTTTCATACTTGTTGAACATCGGGACGATGCCACTTCGTAGTGGGGAGTAAGGGTTAGGTTTGAAAAATTTAGAAATATTAATAATAATAATAATAATCTAATTCCTTGCAGGACAAGAAAAGGGATAAAATCATCCTATATATAAACAACCCTAAGGAACTACGAATGACTTGATTCCTGGACAATTACAGGATACGTAGGCAACCTGAGAGAGACTCTCAGGCTCAGTCTAAAATCACCCCCAAAATCACCCTTGATTCGATCATCCCTAGATTAAATTGACCCGAAATTATACATGACAAAAGCCGGCATCGTCATTGGCGCTAGAAGGAGGGTTGAGGAGCTCGGGAGGTCGGCTCGGACCTTGGAGAGTGACCTGCAGCTTATTTTGGTGTTACAGCCGCAACTCTCGGTGGATGATCGGACATCCAAACGGACTCCGATCTACACAAAATTTTGAGGGCTTGTTCGTCCATCCTTCTTCTTCGATCTGACCGGTGGAAATCGTTTTTCAACGGCTCAATCTCTGGCCATTGGCCGCTGATCCGACTGCTTCGTTTTTTGGTGATAGAGCAGCACCAGCAAATTTATGGCGACGATCGGCCTTCAAACGGACTCCGATCGGTACAAAATTTGGAGAGCTTGTTCGTTCCTCCTTCTTCTTCAATCTGAACAGTGGAAATTTTGTTTTGATGGCTCAATCTCGGGGAATTGGCCATAGATCTGACTGCTGGCCTTAGATCTGTCTGCTGCGTTTTTGTGTTACAGCAACAACTTTCCGGCGACGATCGGGGATCTAAATGGACTCCGATCGACACAAAATTTGGAGAGTTTGTTCGTCCCTCCTTCTTCTTCAATCTGAACGGTGGAAATCGTCTTTCAACGGTTCAATCCCTGGCAATAAGCCTCGGATTTGGCTGCATTTTTGGCATGTTTTTACCATTAACTTGATCACGAACCACCTCGATCCCTTACCGATAGAAGACCCTTCTTCTAACGCCAATTGACGATGCTTGATTTCTTCTAATATTTATCCGGGCCATTTGCTTTATTGGTGTAATCTGTCAGCCCCAAAAATGCAGTCAGATCGACGGCTTATTTCCGGAGTTGCAACCGTTGGAACAAGAATTCCACTGTTCAGATTGAAGAATAAAGAGGGTCGAACATACCCTCCAAATTTCGTGCCTATCAGAGTCCGTTTAGATACCCGATCGTCACCGGAAAGTTGCTGCTGTAACACCAAAACACAGCCGCCCCAAAAACGCTGTCATATCGACGGCTTATTTCCAGAGTTTCAACCGTTGGAACAAGAATTTCACCGTTCAAATCGAAGAAGAAGGAGGGACGAACAAACCCTCCAAATTTCATGCCGATCAGAGTCCATTTAGATACCCGATCGTCACTGGAAAGTTGCTGCTGTAACACCAAAACGCAGCAGCCCCAAAAAACGCAGTCAGATCAACGGCTTATTGCCGGAGATTAAACCGTTGGAATAAGAATTCCACCGTTCAGATTGAAGAAGAAGCAGGGTCGAACAAACCCTCCAAATTTCGTGCCGATCAGAGTCGACGCGGGCTATGCCCGTTGCTGCGATGATTCATGATAACTCGACGGATCGCATGGCCCTCGTGCCGGCGACGCATCATTCCATGACGGAGTAGCACGTTCCGAACAAATCACGATTGGAAACACCGATTTCCACCTTTGTGGGTATTTTTCACAGAAAATCCGATCGTCGGTCGAGGAGTGCGTTACACCTGACCCAACAATGTCCCCGGAAAGATGCAAGATCAAACTCTCTAAGTCTGCAGGACAGACAGTTCAACATGAGCTCTGCAGGTCGGGCTCATGGACGAGCTCTCTAATTACAAGCTCTCTATCAGCGAGCCCTCTCTTTACAAGCCGTCCAGGTACGAGCCCTCATGGAAATTTATTCCCGCTTTTACAACATAAATGACCTATATTATTTTGGAACTCACCCTACCGAACATGGCGGGTCGAGCTATTTTATTTTGGAACTCACCCTACCGAATATGGTGGGTCGAGCTATATTATTTGGGAACGCACCCTACCGAACATGGCGGGTCGAGCTATCTTATTTTGGAACTCACCCTACCGAACATGGAGGGTCGAGCTATATTATTTTGTAACTCACCCTACCGAACATAGCGGGTCGAGCTATCTTATTTTGGACTCACCCTACCGAACATGGCGGGTCGAGCTAGGACCGAGCTCGGCTTGGCACCATATTTGGATCTCTATTGAGCGAATCTTTAATAAGACCGAGAGCTCGGCATCATATTTGGAGCTCTATTGAGCGAATAATTAATAAGACCGAGTTCTGCTCGGCATCATATTTGGAGCTCTCTTGAGCGAATCTTTAATAAGACCGAGCTTGGCTCGGCATCATATTTGGAGCTCTCTTGAGCAGATCTTCTATAAAACCGTGCTCGGCTCGGCATTATATTCGGAGCTCGCCTTTGAGAGAATCATTTATAAGACCAACTTCAGTTCGGCATCATACCTGGAGCTCGCACCCAAGCAAATCTTATGGTCTTTATTGAGTTTGTAGGACAAACACATGATCAACAATATGCGGGAAGTCAGTACAAACTGGCCCAGCTCGCTCAAATAAAGTCCGAGAAGTCAGACAAATCTGGACCTGCTCGGCAAAAAATTATAAGTCAGCAGGACTGACGAACTGAGCTCCGCAGGTCGGACTCAGCAAAAATTTCACAAGTCAGCAGGACTGACGAACTGAGTACTGCAGGTCAGACTCGGAAAAGTTTGCTAAGGACAAACTCAATAAGTCTGTAGGACAGACAATCAGAACTAAGATGCATTATAGAAAGTTTGTAATAATCAAACTTTCTAAGTCTGCAGGACAGAAAACGAATTGCAAAGCTCTACAGGTAAAGTTCAGAGGCAAAAATCTACACACGCTACTAAGTATGCCATCCGAAAAACTATAAGTTAATGCATTGCATACTAGGGGGCAAGACACCCCATGGCGGATCAAAGTACTTCAGGTAAGTGCTGAAAGTAAAATTAGGCAAGAGAACTTGCAAAAGTTTGCATATATTAAAACATTGTACATGAAAAAATTGGAAGCTTTTCTCCAAAGTATTACAAAACATACTCCAAAGTTTGAGCTCCGCAGGTCGGACTCGAAAGCTTCAGCTCCGAAGGACGGACCCGAAAAGTTTTCTTAAGTCTGCTTGACATACATCAACTTTCAGAATTCCACAGGTTGGACTCAACAAAGTTTGCAGGCCAAACTCATCGGATTGAGCTCCTCAGATCGGACTCACCAAGTCAGCACGACAATCAAAAGTATGAGCTCTCTAGCTCAGCCTCCGTAAAATTTCGTAGACCAAACTTCTTTAGTTCGTAGACGAACTCAAAGCCGAGCTCCACAGGTCAGACTCGTCATAAGATCAGTCTGCAGGATGGACTCTCGCAAACATTGCGAAGTAAACTTCCTAAGTCCCCAAAGGGACCCGAGCCGAGCTACACAGGTCGGGCTCGTAAGAATACAACGAGGCATAAACGAAATGCAAGTTCAAAAACTTAAGAAGCATTAAGGGTTGAGTTCGGCCCAGACTCTGTAGCATGAGTAAGATTCTCCATAGAAACATTGACCTAGGGCAGCTCGGCAGGAGCCGTTGAAGCATAAGCAGCAGCCGCATAAGGCACTAAACAAGGAATTGCAGCAACGTTCTCAAAAACCGTTCCACTTCAGAAGATGTGGGCACGAATGACAGCGTCATAACAGTAACTATGCCACCTGGCAGAGAAGGCCATTATAAAGTTCTACAAGTCTAGATGACAGTGGCCGAACAACACCTCTAACAGATCCGACCTCACAATTAGTGGTTCAGTCAGATCTGGGGGGCTTATGACGAGGGTCGGACTAGCCCTCGCCATGTGTCATCTTTATATCGGCTAACCATTAATGGAAGACAGAGAATTAATAGCTAATAAATTCCAGGAGCCCTAGAGTTTAACCGAGAAAGCGGACCTGAACCCCACGTGGGAGGTCAGCTCGGCCTTTTTCTACTTACCACCGCAGGTCGGCTCGGTAAGAGTGGAGGCAGGGTAATGCGGTACAGGTGGAGATGGCCCGGGGGGCTCGACACAGGTCGGCCAGAGCCTTCCTTATTCGTATTTGGCACACATGCTTAATAATACCAGATAAACACGGAAAGAATCCGATGAAATAATGACATTGATCTTTTAAATATGTCAATAATTATCCCTAAATCATAGGGATTTACATGTATTAATCCTTAGGGAAATAATAATAATAATAATAATAATAATAATAATAATAATAATAATAATAATAATAATAATAATAATAATAATCTAATTCCATGCAGGACAAGGAAAGGGATAAAATCATCCTCTATATAAACAACCCTAAGGAACTACGAATACTTGATTCCTGGACAATTACAGGATACGTAGGCAACCTGAGAGAGACTCTCAGGCTCAGTCTAAAATCACCCCCAAAATCATCCTTGCTTCGATCATCCCTAGATTAAATTGACCCGAAATTATACATGACAAAAGCCAGCATCGTCAGTCTCAATTCGGAAGAGGGAAAGTAAGGAAGGGAAAAATATTTACGGAAATAAAGTATCATAGTTCAAATTGTATCGATGTTTCATTGATTTGATTCAATAGTAGAGATACAAATATATATGCCTTTAGCTACTTGGCCAACAAGTCAAATAATAAGATAAATGCATATAATAATAATTTTAGATTGATTCTAAATTATCCTCGACACGCCCCCCGCAATCACGTGGGAAGTGGCTGAACATGGATATTGGAATTTAAATTGGCAAAACGAGGCTGAGCCAACGGTTTTTTGAGGACATCGGCTAACTGATCCTTCGAGAAGATAAAAAAGATGCTGATCTAAATGTGCCGATCTTGAGAGCTGCAACTAATTCATGAACATGGTGGATGTCGATCTAAATGTGTTTGGTGCTGGCATGAAACACCGGATTGTGATCAAGGTAGGTGGAGCCAATATTATAACACCAAGGAGTAGGTGGGGAAGACAACAGAACCTGCATCTCACATAGAAGACTGCAAAGCCATTGAAGTTCCGCGGTGGTGTTAGAAGAGTCTCATACTCGGCCTCAATGCTACTCTTTGAAACGGTCAAGTTGCTTACTACGCCAACTAATAAGATTTTCACCAAGGAAGATACAATAAGCCCCAAAAGAGCGACGATTATCACTATCAATAGCCAAATCAGAATCAGAATAAGCCCGGAGCGAAATAGGTGACCGGCGGGAAAAGAAGAGACCGTCGGAGACAGTGTGCTTAAGATACCAAAGAATACGTTTAACGGAAACCTAGTGAGCTTTGGTAGACAAATTCATAAACTTACTAACCTTGTGGACCGTGAACACAATGTCAGGCCGAGTGAAACTTAGATACTGCAGACCGCCAACAATAGTGCTGTAAAGCGAGGGATCGGCACTAGGAGGGCCGGCGTCTAGAGTAAGACGGGTGGATGCCAACATTGGTGTTTGACATGGCTTAGTCTTGTCCACAGAGGCATGCTGCAGAAGCTGAAATATATACTTGCATTGAGTGAAAAAAAATCCCATCGGAGGTAGGAAACACCTCAATGCCAAGAAAATAGGATAGAGTACAAAGGTCCTTAACTGGAAGTGCCGACCAAGATAAGTGATAACCTGCTCAACAAGAGAAGACGACGAGCCAGTAATAATAATATCATCCATATAAATAAGAATATAAACACAAACACCATCATGAGAGTAAATGTATACGGAGGTGTCAGCTCTGGAACCGACAAAGCCAAACTGAGTCAAGACATCGGTGAAGCGAGAGAACCAAGCACGAGGAACTTGACGAAGGCCAAAAAGGTTGTGGCAAAGATGGCAAACATAATCTGGATAATCAGGGTGAACAAATCCCTGGGGCTGCTGCATATCAACGGACTAAGATAAATGCCCATGGTGGAAAGCATTCTGAATATCCACCGGACGAAGAGACCAACCCAGCGAAACAGCAAGCGACAAAAGAAGACGAACAGTGACAGGTTTAATGACCGGACAAAAAGTGTCTGTGAAATCAACCCCCTCGGCTTGATGAAAACCCTTGGCCACAAGGGGAGCCTTGTGACGCTCAAAAAGCCCATCGGCATGACGTTTAGTGCGATAAACCCATTTATTGCCAATAATATCATACGAGGATGCCGAGGAACAAGATCCCAAGTCTGGTTGCGCAACAACACATCAATTTTCTCTCTCATAGCATATGCCAATTCAGGTGTTTAGAGGCTTCGGTATAGGATGTAGGATCCAGGGAGTCGGTAGAGGAAACAAGGGCTACCCCCGACCTGGATTAGTGTGTGAGCGAGGTTTAAGGGTTGAGAAGGTAGAAGACAGAAGGGTTGGGGATTTGTCTGAGGTCTTGCTGTGGGGTAGGGCGAAAGTTGCAGAGAGGGACTACGGGGAGGACACCGCCGTGACTTGCAGCGGTATGTGGTGTTTGAGGGAGGAAGAGGACACCACATCCGACGGCACAGAATGGGGTCGAAGAGAGCAGAAGGTGGAAGTGGCATAAGGATGCGGCGAAGAGGAGGAGAGGTCCAATGGAAATATATAGACTTTTGGCCTGCGAGATGTTGCACGGCATAGGGTCAGATCGGATTTTGCAGAGGGCAGCAGCGGTGGACAACGAGTGACGGAGGAAGGGGCGAAGAGAGCAGGATTGTTGGACTTATTTCTATGTTTTGATGATGAGTGCCAAACTAGCTGTTATAGTGCAAAGGCAAAAAGATGTCTAGATCAATTGTATAGGTTTATTAGGGTTTGATCTTTGTATAGGTTTGATCAAACAAGCACTGTAATGATCAGCTGATTTATATCAGCAGACTGGTCTTGATCAGTAGGGTAGATAGGTCGGTAGACTTGTCAGGAACCTACTGAAGACTGAAGGCTGAGGGTTCAAACTCAGTTACCGAAGGCTAAGGGATCAAACTTAGTAATTAAAGTCAAGGATATGGAATCAGAATTTAGGCAAGTCTGTGATGACCTAAACTGATTACATATACCTTGTGTACAAGGTCTAAGTTCCATAAGTTGGATGATGTTTGGAACTTGGTTATATTTTAAAAAGGTGTAATCTAACTTCACAAGTAAAAGTTAGATAAAAGAAATCAGCTGCATTGTATCTTATACACAGCAAATTGCTGTTCCAGCAGACTGATAGGTATTACAGCAGACTGATAAACCTGCTGATAATATACCTCGATTAATTCAAGATTACATTGGAAGATTATGTGGATAAGGACAACCAACTACCTCTGATTTATCAAACAAATCAAGGGCTGAGATTAAAAGAACGTTGGGATGATTCAGGACTTTATCCAATGGTTATAAGTCAAAAGGTGGACAGACTGCACTGTCAAAAAGGATTCTGACAGTGTCAGTCCCATGAATAGTGACAGAAAGCAAATCAGATGGGACAAAACCAGGAACGGTTACATTTGAATTTCAAATACAAGTCACATGCATTCCTACCTGTAAATAGAGGACTTTCAACTCAGAAAAAGATGATGATGATTGATGAACTTTAAGAGAAAAATATAAGAGTAATTCTGAGCTGAAAAACACCCTGCTGAACCTACTGAGCTTAAGGCTACTGATCCAGATAAAATTTTCAAGTATATTCTATATTCAAGTTACATCAAGCATACACACTTGAAGACTGCAAGCTGCTGATTATATCATCCTAATCAAGCTGCTGCAACTGAATCATTTACTTGATTCATTCTTTATTTTATAAAGAACTCCGCCGAAGACAAGATGTGAAGCACGGTTGTGTGAAAGACTCGTTGTTTGTGGTGGAGCCGGTGAATAGGCAATCCTACCCTTCAAGGACCAAGTGGAAGACTTAGGAGCGAATCCTACCCGTTCCCGCTTTCGGTTGTGAAGCCATAGTCATTGGTGAAGGACAAGCAACCTTAGGAATCTTTGTAACAGCTACATCAAAGATCTCTAGTGAATTACCTCCAACATCACAGGAGAAGAGTGGACTGACACGATTACACCACCTAGAACCACTATAAAATCTGCCTACTTACTTTCTGCACTTACATTCTGCATTAAATTTATTATACACATCAATCTACTGAATCTAGAAACTGAACTCACACACATACACTACTGAGTATCTAATACTTAGTATCATATTTAACAACAAGTAATAAGACTTAATTTTGATATAATTCCGCTGCACAAATTTAGTAAACTAAACTGTCAGTAGACTACTGTTTATCAGCAGGCTACTAGGTGTCAACAGACTACTGAAGTATCAGCAGGCTGCTGAAGTTGCTGAGTTTGTTAACTCCAAAAGTTTTAAGTGTTAAGTTTATTCACCCCCCTCTAAACTTAACCAAAGTCTTTTCAAGGGACCAACAATTGGTATCGGAGCGGTGTTTCTGTTCTGAAGTAATCCTACTTGTTGTGCTTGTGAAAATACTTTGAAAACTTTTTCAAGTTACTGATTTTCAAAGACTTGCATCATGGATAACAACCAGTATGCTAGAACTATGCTGATGTGTTCTCTAGATAGATTTGATGAATATAAACGTCGAATGCAGGCTTACCTTGCTGCAACTCATGATGAGATGATGGATGTACTAACGATGGACCACTGGAGATTACCAAGGCGGTAACAGTGGGTGATACAACAGAATACATTCCAAAACCAAAAAGAGAATGGAATGCTGAAGATAGAAAGAGAGCAAACCTCAACAATATTGCTATTGATATCTTTTATAGAACCTCGGATAGCAATATGTACATGAAGGTTAAAGATTGCAAAACTGCAAAGGAACTTTGGGACAAGATACAGTTGATCTGTGAAGGCACTGATGCAATTAAGAAGAATAAAATCAGTGTGGCCAAAAAGATGTTTCAAAAGTTCAAAATGTTACCAAATGAAACTATTGAGCAAATGGAGTCAAGATTTAATGCTATCCTGGATGAACTTACCCTGCTGAATGTAAGTTATTCAAAGGAAGAAATAAACTCAAAAATCTTGGAAGCATTACTTGACAAAGAAGTTTGGGAGATGAAAGTCGCTGCAATAGAAGAAATGAGAAAGTTGCATGAAGAGGATACCTTCAAATTATTCTCAGATCTTAAAGCTTATGAATTCAGCAAGAGATTGGTTCCTACCACTGAAAAAGAGGAACCAAAGACAACTGCATTGGCTGCTAAACATCAAGAGGAAACATCAGGAGCTCAAGATGATCTGCTGGATGAAATGCAAGAGCAGATTGCCCTACTGAGCAAGAAGATCAGGATGATGAAGACTGGAAAAAGTTCTCCAAGGAATTTCACTAAGAAATTCAGTGAAAAGAAGAAAGATGATTCCAGAAAAGACAATTATTACTTGTGTTTTCAATGCAAGAAACCAGGACACTTCAAACCTGATTGTCCTGAGTTAAAACAAAGTAAGGAACATGATTATCTTTGCTTCAACTGCAAGAAATCTGGACATTTCAGACCTGATTGTCCGGATCTCTTTGGAGACTAAGAGTCAGCAAAGAAGACATGGCAAGAAGGCTATGGTTGCTGAAGATGAATCGGGTTATGAAGAGGAATCGGAAAAAGGAAATGAATCAGATGACACAGCACTGATTGCTGATATGGAAGATTATGCATTAATGGCCAACATGGATGAAACAGAGGAGGTATACAATACTGTATCAATTAACACTCCTGCTGGAAGTTATTGTGAATCAACTTGTGGTTCAAATCCTAGAAACTCTTACAATGAAGAAGCTTTGGATGCCATCCTCAATCAACTGAGGAAAATACAATCTGGTTATGAGATTGTGAAGGCTGAAAAAGAAGCTCTTCAAGTAGAAGTTGAATGATTGAATACTGAATTAAGAATTCTCAAAGGTAAAGAAAAAGATGTTGGACATAATCAGTATAAGCCTGCTGAACATCCAGTAGCCTCTGAATCTGCTGATCCATCTTGTTCATCTACTGCATACAAATCTGGAAAGCTTTATGGTGATAGAACAGGGCTTGGAATTGGAACTCAACAATCCAAAAAGAGTGGATCTAGCAAGGTTACTGAACCTAGTACCGGAATTGGTCCTAAGTTACCTGCACAAGATCCAACTCCCAGTAAGGTTGCTGAAGCAGTAAAACCTACTGAGAATGCTTCAAGAAAGCAAAATCAGAAGTCAAAGAAGTCAACAGCTCCTAATAAAAGGAACAAATCCAAAGGTAGGACTGCTGTGCCTTCTACACCTACGATAGCAGACCTGCTACCAAGTCTGCTGAACCACAGAAAGGTAAAAACCAAAAATATTCCAAGGATAAGAATCCTAAACCCAAAAATGTTAATCATTCTAGGGATACTTATCTCAGGGGGAAAGGTAGATTGTTTCCTACTGATGATGATTGGAATATTCCTGCATCTGCTGATAGAAACAACAAGTATAACCATGCTGCTAGGGTAAAACCTAAGCAATGGAATCAGCAAAGGACTCAGCAGAGGGCTCACATAAGACCTCAGCAGACTCCATACTACAGGGCTGTTCCTAACAGACAGCAAACCAATGGTTATACTAATGCTTCTAATAATAAAAATCACTTCAAACAACATTATAAACCAAAAGGCCAGAATACATATGTGAATCCTACACAACCAACTGTTAGAACTTATGGATGTGTGGAATATATGTATGAACCAAAGTATGACACTTTCAGGAGAAGACCTTATGGAAACATCCCAAGGGTCATGCTTACCACTGACCATTATGGACCCAAACAGGTTTGGGTACCTAAAATGTATTAACTTTGTTTTGTAGGGTGTCTGGTACTTTGACAGTGGATGTTCAAGGCATATGACAAAGAATAAGCACTGTTTGTCAAACTATGTGGCAAAGGATGGTCCAATGGTGAATTTTGGCAACAAGAATACACCTGGATATACAAGAGGATATGACACACTTGTGAGGAATGGACTTACAATCAAGAATGTTGCATATGTGGAAGGACTGGACTACAACTTGCTGAGCACTGGACAATTCTGTGACATGGGATACAAAGTCACTTTTGACAAACACAACTGTATTGTCATTAGTGAAAGAGGTGATCAAGTTGTATTGGCTGGTAGAAGACAACAAAACATGTATGTTGTGGATTGGTCAACTGCAGTTCCAGAAACATGCCTGATTGTACAAACCAAGACAGAACTCAACTAGTTATGGCACAAGAAGTTGAATCATTTAAACTTTAATGATATCAATCAGTTGGTAAAGAAGAAATTGGTGATTGGTTTACCTGAAATCACATTCAAGAAGGATGCTGTATGTGGTGCATGTCAGCAAGGTAAACAGACTAAATCAAGCTTCAAATCAAAGACTAAACAATCAACTAATAGAGTTTTGGAGCTGATGCATATGGATCTATTTGGACCAATAACTCCAACAAGTGTAACAGGAAAGAAATACACCTTAGTGGTTGTGGATGATCATTCAAGGTACACTTGGGTGGTTTTTATGAACAAGAAAAGTGAAACACTCAAGATGATGCCAGATCTTTTAAAGAAATTACAATATGAGAAAAGTTTAACAGTAGTAAAAATAAGATCAGATCAGGGTACTGAATTTCTCAACAAAGTGATAAGAGAATACTGTGAACAGAATGGTGTACTACATCAACTTGCTGCTGCTGGTAGACCTCAGCAAAATGAGGTTGCTGAAAGAAGAAACAGGACACTAAAAGAAGCAGGAAGGACAATGATTTGTGAAGCATTACTACCTGAAAGGTATTGGGCCGAAGCAGTTAATACAACATGCTATACACAAAACAGAACCTCAGTAAACAAGAAGCTGCTGAAAACACCTTATGAGATATGGAATGGAAGAAAACCAAATATATCCTACTTCCATCCATTTGGAAGTAAGTGTTTTATCCTAAATCACAAGGTACATTTGAAGACATTCCAACCAAAGTCAGATGAAGGAATTTTCTTGGGGTATTCCTCAGTCAGCAAGGCATTCAGGGTACTGAACAAGAGGTCACTAAAACATGAAGAAACAATCCATGTTGTGTTTGATGAACCTAAGTTTACTGGTATGGAAGATGAAGATTGTGAACCTGCTGAGAATCAACAAGTCAATGATCCAGATTGTGTTGAAGTTTTGGAAAGATTTAATGACTTAAAAGTTTCTGATACTGCCCCTGCTGAACACCCTGCTAATAATACTACTGATGCAACAAGTGAAGCAGTTCAAGGATCTACTGAACCCCCTGTTGAAGATACAGCAGACCCTACTGAAGATGAGGTTCCTGAGAATCAATCTAACCAGAATCCACAATGGTTAAGGAATCACCCTGCTGAACAAGTTATTGGCAATGTACAACAAGGTGTAAGGACCAGAAGACAATTAGAAGCAATGTTTACTTGTTTTCTATGTCAAGTGGAACCAAAAGTTGTTGAAGAAGCAATTTCAGATCCAGATTGGATAATTGCTATGCAAGAAGAATTGAATGAATTTGAAAGAAATCAAGTTTGGACACTAGTTGAAAGGCCTAGTCATGCAAACATCATTGGTACTAAACGGGTATATAGAAACAAACTTGATGAATCTGGTACCATTGTGAGGAATAAGGCCAGACTAGTTGCAAAAGGCTATTCTCAAGCAGAAGGAATAGATTTTGATGAAACATATGCACCTGTTGCAAGATTAGAAGCTATCAGATTATTCTTGGCACATCACTACAAGAAATCTACATTTTTAGGACGTTCATTGCATGCCATAATTTATGTTTTATGGCGTGCATGAGCACGCCATAATATCCCGCGTCGTAAAATTGAACAAAAACATGGCATGCATACGCGTGCTATAAATCCTCTTTTGTGCGCCGTAACAAGTTGCGCACAAAAGTAACTGGACGGAATTATGGCGTGCATTTACACGCCTTAAAAAGACCATTCGTTCATGGCATGCGAGTTACGCCATAAAATGCTTCCCGCCAAATGAATTATGGCTTACTTTTGCACGCCTTAAACATATTTTGCTTCCCGCCAAATGAATCATGGCATGCTTTCGCAGGCCATAAAAAGAGTACAATGAATGCCATTAAATGCTTCCCGCCAATATTATATCTGAATTATGGCATGAAATGCATGCCATAAACTCATTCCCGCCAATAGAAATTCCATGTCAGAGCATGCTTTGCTCGTCCTAAATTATTTGTTGTATATAAAATGATTATTATTATCCTAAATTAGTTGATATCAACACACCAATTTCACAATAATATATAATTATAAATGAGCGTCATAAACGTTACATCCCGTCATAAATCAATAACGACAACATCCGTTATAACAATTCAAATCCACCACAAATACTATCTCAAACCAAGTCAAACAAAATGTAATGCTCTTAGTAAAATATTCTACAACACACCTTCAATGAAAATAATAAGTTGACATAAACGATAAGTTGAAATCGACCGGTCTAGCCTTTCATCCATCTTTTACTTTTTGCATCCCACCTATACATAAAGTAACATAAACTTAAGTAACTATGCATATCCGATGCATCTCTGAGAATAATCAAAGACAGTTTCAAGACAACATCTAGAAATGTAACAAAGTCATGAGCATTAAGCAATGATGCATATCTATTATGCTCCCTCATTTTGATTGCTATAACAACTTCAACGCGCTTTACGAAAAATACTTTTTCTGATTTGAATTTTACAGATGCTTGATTCACAAGAATATGGTACAAGCACATGAATAGTAATGACATCATAGCATATGCATTAGTATTCAACTATAAGAAGTTGCTAGACTGATCAGGGATCTACAATTTATGCTTTTGGACATTCGGGGTTAACTCAAATTTGACGATTGCGAAAGCATAATCACAAGGATGATGTATTTTAATAATAATTAAGAAGGTAAAAAGTTGGATATAACTCACAACTTAGTAAATCGAATAACTTTACTTGAATCGGAAGGTTATAAAGTGTTGCAACTTCTTTGAAAAGAAAAGAAGCGACTCCACTTGTAGCATAATGCTGATAACTAGTCCTTTATGCAATTCTAGGCGATGATGTTCCTCGTGTTTCTCCGTGAAATCGGGATGAACTCCATGAGCCATGTCAGCTGACAGTGGAGGCAAAGTAATAAGATAATATCCTTTCAATAAAATGTCGAAGAAGATGAAACATGATTAACATGGAATTCAATGACCAAATCAGATAAGGGTAAGTTATTATTGCGGCCTACCAAAATGAACAAACGAGAATCCAAATACTTTGAAGTAAAAAAAGCAGACTACTTTTAGGAAGGAACAGAACAACAAAGTGAGATATTGACCATAACGCACCAACTAACATCCAACATACACAAGCAGCCCAGCAACAGCCACAGTAGATACACTATCCAAGAAAATGTAATACGATCCTAGAAGAATGAGCGATATTGTCTGTCCAATCGCATAACTTGTTACTGATGTTTAGAAGAATCTACTTACTATGGTCGGATGAGCAGCTAAGTTTTGTTAACTCAATGATAAAAAAATGCTATGAGGAAATAAAATATGATGGACAAGCTGAAAATTTCACAATAACAGAAACATGTGCAAATAACATACAAATTCCAAGCTAAGCGAAAAAAATCCAAGGCTAACGGCACAAAACAGAGCTGACGGAGTCTAGCTCAATATCATATTATCATGCTCCAACACACAACCACACACAAGAGACTAGAGGATGGAAACATAATATACCTTCAATACTCCCGCAATAATTGAGGCTCTAGAGGCATCTGCTGCAACAGAGAATGCAGCACTCTATTATATCATACCATATATGAAGAACAAAAGGGAACATCCTAGCATCAAGAGAACGGAAGGAGAAGGCACAGAAACCATGCATTGTGCCCAAGAAATGTCACAAAACTTATATTCCAACATACCTGAAAGATAGTCGCGGCATAATAAAGGACACTCAGTTGGCCTCACTATCAAAAGGTTCTATCATTCGAATAGCTTGATCATTTGACAAATGTCCAGGCAATGCACATGAATCAATAAGAGTTCGTAGAGCACGATAGATTGAAGCTAGATTGTCCAATCTTCCCGAAAAGATGAACTCATTGTTTGCACCTCCAAGGCAGCTAGGTTGTGTGTCACAAATATTAAGCTCCATAGTGACAATCTCGTCTATACTACACCCTAGAACCTCTGAAAATATCTGAAATAAAATACATGTAGGAAGTGGCTGATAAATATGTTTCAATGTTTAACCCAAAGTGTCCAACACCAACAAGCGAATTTTCAAAAGCACCATAATATGTACAACAACATAGCACACAAACCTGTTTTTTAGAATCAATATCATGCACTCAATGATTGATACTTCAGAAGGTAAAAAAGGCTAACCCTTCTTTATAATATGCATTGGCTCATTTAATGAAAAAATAATTGCAGCTCATCCATCTTCATTGAGTTTGACCAATGTTCTTAAGAAACATAAGAACAAAAATGCTCGTAACATTCAGAAACAAGGACAGTGCTATTCACCTTGAAGGTACTGAGTTGTTTGCCTATTCAGATAAGCACTGATATGGAAAACAAATTTTCCATTGAGCAATGATAAACACATCATATTGGAGCTAAACTATGAAAACAATTATGTTGATAAGTTGGAAACTGATTTCAATTATTTCTTAAGGGATTATAAAAACTATCTCTACACAGGAAAGGCAAGTAAAGCAAGCACAACATGATAGTATTCAGTACAAGAAGCTCACGTGATTCATTTAAGGGAAGAGTGACTGCATGCACCCGAAAGCTAAGAAAAACATGCTAAACTTTTCTCCTTATGCATCATCAATCTTCTATAACCACCATACGTATGATCCAACAAATATCTTGAGCGTAGTTCTCCTAGGTGTATCTAGTTTTCCTATAAATGTAAATTAAATAAAGACTTGCTGTAACATACAATGGTCCTGAAGGTGTCCAGACACTTGGTTACGATACACTCACTGGAAAGATTCAGTAGCATGTGTTTAGCACATAATCTACTCTCTCCCAAACATAGTTCCAGGAATATGAAGGTTGCTCTAACATAATACTTATATGAATGATGTTTCCATACACATTCGTATGCCAAGAATATCATTACACACAACCAACCGATACAAAACTTGAAATTCCTATGACGATTAGGGAGGAAGCTATCATGAATGAGATACCATGTCCATGTTAACAAAGAAAATGGTCTACAAGCTTGCTTACCGGAATGTTCATTTAAGTCAAAGAAAATCCTTGATCTATTTAAAATTAAAAGCTAATCATTTCTACTAATTGGATAGTCCCTATATTAAACTAAAGGTACTCTATTCTTATACCCTTAACCCTGATGCTTATGGTTTAAAGTTTTTTCTAAAACTTATTCCAAACAAACAATAGTTGTCCTCCCTGTTGCTATTTTCTTCTCCCATTACCTATATCCAGTGATGGCAATTATCATACATGACAAACACATAAGCCATAACATTAAGGCAGTTATTTGAATTTAAGCCTTATTACCAATTGATTTTTTTCCTTCAACTAAAATACAACAAAAGAACGCAAGAAACAGAGCAAAAACTATGGCATCCTCAAAACCAACTGCTATGTTACTCCAAACCCCAAAATTGTGGCAGAAATCTCATGCCAAATAACTAAATAAGGCCATTAAATTCCAGCTAAAATCTAACAGGGAGATGAAAAAGAAAAAAACAAGAAATAGAAAGTAGAAACCCAACTAAAATCACTAAATTTACCTAATTATGAGACTCTTCAAATATCCAGGTGGAGATTTTGAGCCGCAATGACCATAAAAGAAGTAAAATTCTTGCCGGCGCTGTCGTCTCAAGAGATTAAAAAAAGGTGAAAGAAGATTTGTAGCACGTTCAATGATAAGGCAGGGATCGTCCTTTGAGTTATCCATTGTATAAGTAATAATGTAATAGATCCATAGCTATACTTCATTTGAATTTCTGAAAGTGAAGTAGAGCAAACTCTCTCTTGGGAGTGGAATCCGAGGCGCCGGAACAACAGAAGAAACTCGCAATAGAAGAAACGAAATCCAGGGAATCAAATACCGCAACACAAGGTCTGAGTATTGTAAGGATATAATAATCGAAGGCAGAAGAGCATTAGTCGAGTAGATTTAGTCGAAAGCAGCCGTCGGAATGGTTAGGTTTGACCGAGTGAGTATTAGGTCTTAGTTCTATATATTTAGCGGGGAAAGAAATTTATGGCGTGCAACACAAAGCACGCCTTAAAATTTTTCAAATACATGGCGTGGACTTATTGAACGCCATTAACTTTTACAATACTTATAAAATCAGGACGTGCATGAGAATGTGTGCTATAATATTAAAAAAACATGGCATGCAAAAAAGAACGCCATAAATTGTGCGCTCTAAAATTGTTATTTTCTTGTAGTGCATGCTGCATATAAAAACTTCAAAGTATATCAAATGGATGTCAAAAGTGCATTTTTGAATGGAATTCTAGAGGAGGAAGTGTATGTTCAGCAACCTCCTGGATTTGAAGTTAAAGATCAAGAAGATAAAGTGTATAAACTTAATAAAGCACTTTATGGCTTGAAACAAGCACCAAGAGCATGGTATGAGACTCTATCTCAATTCTTGGTGGACAATGGTTTTACAAAAGGCACCATTGATAAGACTCTTTTCAGAATCAATGAAGGGGACAGCACCCTGCTGGTACATATTTATGTTGATGACATAATATTTGGTTCTGAAAATGAATTGCTATGTGAAAAGTTTGCAAATCTAATGAAGAGCAAATTCCAAATGAGTATGATGGGAGAAATGAACTACTTTTTGGAGTTGCAAGTTAAACAGATGAAAGATGAAATCTTCATCCATCAAACCAAGTACACTAAGGAGCTGCTGAAGAAGTTTGGCATGGAAAACAGCACCAGAATATCAACTCCAATGAGTACAAATATCAGACTGGATGAAGATAAAGAAGGCAAAGATGTTGATCGACTTTATACGAAGGATGATAGGCGATCCGTCATTGTACCTCATCGCCGACGGACTCGATATATCCTTTGCTGTAGGTGTTTGTGCAAGATTTCAATCTAAACCTAAAGAAAGTCACTTAGGTGCAGTCAAAAGAGTTCTCAAGTACCTAAAAGAGACTTTGGGAGTAGGGATATGGTATTCCAAGGATGGAAGTTTCAAAGTTATATCCTACTCAGATTCTGATTATGCTGGATGCAAAATTGATAGAAAAAGCACCACAGGAACCTGTCAATTAATGGGAAACAGACTGGTTTCCTGGTTTAGCAAGAAACAAAATTCTATATCAACTTCCACTGCTGAAGCTGAATACATTGCTGCTGGAAGTTGCTGTGCACAAGTACTTTGGCTAAGACAACAATTAAGGGATTATGGAATAGAAGAAAAAGAAATTCCAATCATGTGTGACAACACAAGTGCAATTGCTATCACAGAAAATCCTGTTTTGCACTCAAGAACCAAGCACATTGATGTGATACATCAATTTATAAGAGATCATGTTGAAAAGAAGGATGTGGTGGTTCTGTATATCCCTACTGAAGATCAACTTGCTGATATCTTCACTAAACCACTGGATAGTGAAAGATTTGCTAAACTAAGGACTGAACTTGGAATTATCAAAGTTGACGATAATCAGCAGTGTACTGGAATTCACCAAGGGGATTAGTCTTTGCTATGTTGGGTGAGCTCACTTAGCAGATTAGTCATTGGATCAACAATTCCATGTACTTAATTTTGGACAATTGAGCAAATGAAGTTGCCAAGGGGATTGGTCTTTGTCATGTTGGGTGAGCTCACTTGACAGATCAGTCATTGGTATTAAACTTCATCTTGTATTATCAATTGAACAAAACAAGAAGAAATCAAGGATCAGCAGAGTTACTATGTCAGCAGGCTGCTGAAGCATCTTTATCAGCAGGCTGCTGAGCCAACCCTACTGAGGCCAACCCTGCTGAATGGAACGTTACACAGTCAAACTTATTAAGTCAAAAAGCAGTTTGGCGGGATATTTATTCTATCCTTTATAACTGCAGTTAACACGATCCAACAGTTACAAACGTTATGGAGAAAGTAATGGGCCACGTGTTGATGGAGGTCAAGTTAAATTATTAACTCGATGCCTACTAACACACTAGCAAGAGAACTAGGTTCAATTGTAGCATAGCTAGATAGAGTCGAGGTCGATCCCACAGAGACTCGGCATAAATAAAACACAACTTTATCTTATTAGAACTAAATTGAAAGGGCGGTCTACGACCAACTAAAAGCAGAAAATAAAATAGTGACAACCACCAGACACAAGAGACCACAAAGACAGACTAAAGACTACTAAAACACGGATAATACGGTTGATATTATCTAAACAAATAGTATTGATTACGCTAGTAGATTATAACTCCCCCATGTGAATTAGGATGATAACGAGATAAAACAATCGTTAAAGATTAATTATTATGACTACGGGAGTCATCCCCTAAGGTAGATTTAGCTCCGGTTAGGCCCTCTAAATCATCGTGCCTCCATTACGTGACTTCGCCTTTTAATGCCTCCATCTCATATAACTTCTGACACAACTACGAAACTAGGGATGCCGGTATAAACCGTAACCTCATCTAAGCAACATTCCTAGGGTAAGGCGTACTTCTTAGATGCCGATTCAATCTATATCCTAAGTAACAATCACTTTTTGGGTTTCATGTTAAATTATGATGACAAATAATTAAGTTGATCAGGTTTAATTACTCGTTTTAATTCCAATTCAGAGAATCTGACGTAGTCGAAGCCGATCATAATATTGCCCTACACATTACCACACTCGGTCGACCGAATGACATGCCTCGGTCGACCGAACACAGTTCTGTGTCGGAACAAATCATGATTACTTCTTAACGTTTCTAACCTAAACACATGGGTTCGTAAATTAATCTACATCACGCAATCAATACAAATAAAACTACTCCATGACAAAATACATCAGATCTACGAATAAAGATTGCATAATTGAATAGTCATACCCTCGAAGACGAGAGTGACTCCCACTCTTTAATGCGCTCCCTAATTGGAGAATCCGACGAATCCACAATGAACGAACATAAAGAAAATAAAACTAAAAACTAAAATTGTATGAATTGTTTTGTGTTGTAGTGGTGTGTTTTTTCTCAGCATCGTGGCTGCTGTTTATATAGGAGTTGTAGCCGACATAGGGAGAATCCAGAAGATTGACATGCATTTTTCAAATTAGGCTCGGGTGACCGAACGTACACGCTCGGTCGACCGAAAGGCATGGCTCGGTCGACCGAGCCTCCCTCTCTACGCGTTTTCACTTTGGCTTCGTCTGACTTGTTCCCCACTCCATGCTTTTTGAATTGATCTGATAAATCTTTTCTTCAATGCTCCGATTTTCTTCTCTTTTATCTTGAGATTTCTTGATTGCGTGATAATTATCTTCCCCATTTATCATGATCTGCAAAATCAGCATTTATCACACAATTAATTGCTCTTTTATAATAAAAATAGCTAAATACCAATTATCACATTAATAATCACTTATCATTAAATAATAAATATAAATGCGTGATTTAATACGAAATATATATAATTAACTCCGATTTAAGGTTATAATTGATGACATAAATAGGTATATTTTAGCCGTCATCAAAATGCCCCCCACTTAAACTTTGCTTCGTCCCGAACAAAGCATCAATAAGTCATTCCCCAGGACGACATTTTCTGTGGTCAACTCATACTTACACAAGAAACCCGAGTCAAATCATACCAGTCATGCTCATAAGATAAGCATTATTCACTACTCGCTATGAATCGAAGTGATTGTGTGCATGTGCATTGGTTTTATATAAATGTAGCAAGATTAGAGTTTATGCAGACTTCATATCTAAATTCACCAACATCAGCATTCATACTTCTTATGCCTCGCAATGGTTAAAGCACTAGAACAATAAGCAAGAGCGTATCTATAGGGTTTTTGGACTTGGAGACCGAGTACTACTCAAAGCCTCTAAAAATTCGAAATTTTTTCAATTTTGTATATTTTTCGAATACTACTAATCTCAAGGAAGAAAACTTTTCATAGAGTATCCCCCTATCTTAGATTAAGCATAGCATCGAATATTACCACAAGCGCGGGGCTACTTTGGTAATGTTACTACAAGCCCAGTGTTTTAGTGCATTGTCAAAACACAGGTACGTCCCAAGCTTATTACTCCGCTTTTGTTGGCTAGAAGATCAGAATACATCAGTCGACCAATATCGACACTAGGTCCTCATAACCAATTATCTACGCCATGTACACATACTTCTTTCAATCATTATAACTCATACGGTACTAAGCGATCCATATGTTGAGTAATTGAACAATACCTAACTACTTGCAATTGTTGGCATGAATATCCTTAAGTCTACTAACAATTTATCGCAAAAGTATAATATGACCACGTACTCACGCAACTTGGTTCATTTCCTATTAATTCTAAGTATAAGAACTTCACAAGTTTAAGGGTACGAGTTAAACAACTTGGCATTTATCCATGAAAATTTTTAAATTTGGCTCAATATTGTCTCAGTATTCCATTCCCCTTCACTTTTTCAACATATAGCACAATATATAGCTAAGTCCCCTGCCCCCCACTTAAACATGGCATTGTCCTCAATGACAAAATAAATGAGAGTTCAAGATGAAAGACTTAGCTCTGGAAACGGCTCCCAAGTAAAGGAACAATATCGGAGTAATCATCGGCACAGCGTGGAGAAACAGACACATCATGTATAAACAAACAAGCTCCACGAAATCGTCAAATACCATGTCTATGGAAGTTATAAAATAACGTGGCAGTAATTAGATATAGATATCTAAAAACAGTTTAAGCCACTTTATTTTATACTGCCATGGACAAGACCAAAAGGGATTTAAACCGAAATAAACACTCACATGACGGCTATCAAGGAAAAAACCTCGTTTATTCCGAACTTAGACTCGGAACATGGCGAGATGAAAAAAAACCGTGATAGGCGCATGCTACTTTATTAAAAAGAAAAACGAAAAAGATAGGTATAGGTAGTAGTTCTAAGTTTATAGTCGCTAGCTCGACTCAGCTCAAGATGGTTTATTCATAGACAGGGTCAGCGAGGTACAAAACCTCCTCCTCAGCAGCAGGCGGAAGCCCGTGATAATGCTTAATACGATGTCCATTGACCACAAATCTGGACTCGTCTTTGAAATTGAATAGCTCCACCGCTCCAGAAGGAAAGACTTGTTGTACTTGAAATGGGCCACACCATCTTGATTTCAACTTACCCGGGAAGAGTCTTAAGCGCGAATTGTACAAGAGAACCAGATCACCCTCTTGAAAGGTCCTATCCAGGATCTTCTTGTCATGGAACTTCTTCGTGCGCTCCTTGAAAATCTTGGCATTCTCGTATGCCTCTAAACGAAACTCCTCCAGGCGAGTTAATTCTAACATCCTTTTCTCACCGGCCAATGTCTCATCAAAATTTAGCATCCGTGTTGCCCACATGGCCCGGTGCTCCAGTTCCACAGGTAGATGACATGCCTTTCCAAAAACAATCCTATATGGTGACATTCCAATCGAGGTTTTATATGCAGTCCTATAAGCCCATAAAGCGTCGTCTAAACGTAACGACCAATCCTTTCTAGTCGTTTTGACAGTTTTCTCCAGGATACGCTTTATCTCTCGATTGGTGACTTCTACCTGGCCACTAGTCTGGGGGTGATATGCAGTTGCTAGCTTATGTCGAACCCCATATTTAATCATCAACCTTTCAAAAGGTTTATTACAAAAATGACTACCATTGTCGCTTATAATCGCCCTAGGCGTCCCAAACCTTGTAAAAATGTTTTTCTTCAAGAATCCAACCACAACCCTAGCATCGTTAGTAGGGGAAGCAATGGCCTCAACCCATTTGGATACATAATCTACAGCAACTAAGATATATCGGTTAGATAATGAGGAAGTGAAGGGTCCAACAAAATCTATCCCCCAAACGTCAAAAAGTTCTACTTCTAAAATGCTCTTAAGTGGCATCTCATTCTTTCTTGAAATATTACCTGTCATTTGACAAGCATGACATGCCTTTGCATATTGGTGTGCATCCCTAAACAATGTCGGCCAATAAAAACCGCATTGGAGGACTTTGGCTGCGGTTTTTTCTCCCCCGTAGTGTCCTCCAACTGCATAGGAATGACAATGCTTCAGGATATCATTATACTCTTCTTCGGGCACACACCTTCGAAAAATATTATCAGATCCTAGCTTAAATAAATACGGCTCATCCCAATAATAGTGTCTAAGATCTTTAAAGAATTTTTTCCTTTCTTGGACAGTGAGATTCGGTGGTAGGTACTTTGCGGATAGATAATTGACAAACAAACTAAACCATGGTTGCTTCTTCTCCTTCACAACCTCTATTCGTGAAGAGACTGCAGCACAATCATCATGTCCCCCGATGGTGGTGATGGAGAAAAGTTGTTCATCAGGAAAAGATTCTTTTATCTCAGGTAATTCCTCACCATCCTCTAATTGTAAGCGCGATAGATGATCGGCCACGACGTTCTCACTTCCTTTCTTATCTCGGATTTCTACGTCAAATTCTTGCAACAGTAGAATCCATCTCAACAGTCTCGGCTTCGAATCTTGCTTTGCTAGGAGATACTTAAGAGCTGCATGGTCAGTCCACACAGTGACTTTAGATCCCACTAAGTAAGATCTAAACTTGTCAAAGGCAAAGACAACGGCCAGAAGTTCCTTCTCCGTTGTGGCGTAATTTCTTTGGGCAGCATTCAAAGTCCGGCTTGCATAATAAATAGGTCTAAAGATCTTATCTTTTCTTTGACCCAAGGCGGCGCCAACAGCAGTATCGCTTGCATCACACATCAGTTCAAACGGAAGATCCCAATCCGGTGCGACCAGAACGGGTGCAGTAATCAATCTACTTTTTATTCGTTGAAAGCTTTTATGCACTCATTAGAAAACACGAATGGTACATCCTTGGCCAATAATTCGGTAAGAGGTCTAGAGACCAGGAAAAGTCCTTGATAAACCTACGATAAAATCCGGCGTGGCCTAAAAAACCTCGCAAAGTTTTAAAATTAGTAGGTGGAGGTAATTTCTCAATCACCTCGACTTTGGCTCTATCCACCTCGATACCGTTCTTTGATATGCGGTGGCCCAGAACTATACCTTCCGTAACCATCAAATGACACTTCTCCCAGTTAAGCACAAGATTAGTCTCTTCACATCTCTTCAATACTCGTTCTAGATGTGCGAGACATGAATCGAAATCGTCTCCAAACACGGAGAAATCATCCATAAAGATTTCCAAGAAGTCTTCCACCATATCCGTAAATAATGACATCATACATCGTTGAAATGTTGCGGGGGCGTTGCACAATCCAAACGGCATTCGATTATACGCAAAGGTCCCATATGGGCATGTAAACGTTGTTTTCTCACGATCTTCAGGTGAGATGTGGATTTGATAGTATCCCGAATATCCGTCGAGAAAACAATAGAAGGCATGCCCGCTCAGTCTCTCGAGCATTTGATCGATGAAGGGAAGAGGAAAGTGGTCCTTGCGAGTCGCATCATTTAGTTTCCTAAAGTCTATGCATACTCGATGTCCGGTGATTAGCCTCACAGGAATTAACTCATTCAACTCATTGGCTTGCACCGTCAATCCTCCCTTTTTGGGAACTACGTGGATAGGGCTTACCCATTCGCTATCAGCAATTGGAAATATAATTCCCATTTCTAGCATTTTTATAACCTCATCCCTAACCACGTCCTTTAATTGTGGGGTTAGACGCCTTTGAGGTTGTGCAACCGCTTTCTTTTCGGGGTCCACGGAGATCTTGTGCATACATACGCTAGGACTAATGCCCTTAACGTCAGTTATGGTCCATCCAAATGCTCCGCGGTACTCTCTCAGAACTCTCATTAGTTTCTCCTCTTGTAAGTCCGTCAAGGATGAAGATATAATTAGCGGCAAAGTTTCATCTTGAAGAAACACATAATTCAAATTCGCAGGAAGAGGTTTTAAAGTCAAATTTGTGGGAGGTTCTTCCAAAGAGGTCTTCAACTTTTGACCAGTGAGTTTAAGTTCGAAGTACTTATGCCACGTTGGTCTATGATAGAATCTTTCAATCTCCGCAGCACTTACTTCTTCTACAGGCCTTGGGGTCCCTCTACTACATCCCGGCCATATCATCTTCTCCTCCTCACTACTCACGTACTTGACTTCATCTTCTTCTTCTAAGACAAAGATCCAAAAAATCCTTGATGCTTTCATGTTGTTGAAATTCTTGAACGATCCTATCAATGGAATCCAACATGAAACATGCATCCTCTCCATTATCAGGTTGCTTTATAGTGTCGAAGACATTGAATGCAACTCTCTCTTCGTTCACTCTTAACACCAACTCGCCTTTGTAAACATCAATCAGCGTTCTACTAGTGGCCATGAAAGGTCTCCCTAATATTAATGGCACTTCGTAGTTAGCTTCCATATCTAATACCACAAAGTCGACAGGAAATACAAACTTTTCAACCCTTACTAGCACATCCTCAACCACTCCATACGGTTCAAGTTCACGCTTGCTCCTAGATCACACAAAGCTTTGTTCAGACATACGTTACCTATGGTGCAGGGAATGAGAAAGCTTCCCGGATCTTTGCATTTTGGGGGTAACTTATGTTGGAGAATGGCTGAGCACTCCTCATTAAGGCATATGGTCTCTAAATCTAGAAGTTTCCTTTTAGTTGAGACGGCGTCTTTTAAAAACTTGGTGTACTCAGGCATTTCAGCTAGTGCTTCAACTAGGGGTATATTGATTTGTAACTTACTAAACATATCCACGAACTTCTTGTACCTCTTATTATCAAACTTAGGCTTCGGCTTTGGTGGAGGATAAGGTAGAGTTGAAGGATCGACATCAGTGAAAATTGGATACTTGTTATTGTAAAGTTCAACTCTAGGGCCAGCAGGTTCTTTATACGTTCTTTGCTCAGGCAAAGTCTCAGAAGTATTAGTCTCATTGCTTGGCTCACCATCCTTATTCTTTGTGACTTTCTCTTTCTCTTGCAAGGATGGTGGAGTTACCTCTTTTCCACTTCTTGTCGTGATCGCATTCAAATCCTTAGGGTTCTTCTCAGTGTTGCTTGGCAACCCACCGGGAGGTCTAGTTGAGACTTGCTCAGCTAGTTGCCCTACCTGGTGCGTGAGGTTTTGGACTAGAGCTTCTTGATTGGTCACCTTAGCATCGGTCTTCTGACAATATTGGCTAAAGTTAGTGGCTAAATCAGCCATAGATTTTGAGAGTTGTCCCATATTGTCAGTGACGACATTACTCACTTTTTCTATCGCAGCTTCCCAACCAAAAGTTTTAGCTTGCTGTGGTACATAAGTGGTAGGCGGTTTAGGCCTTTCTCCTGCATTAATGTCACTATATCGGAATCCAGGATGGTTATGATTAGGCCTGTACCCTCCCCCGATATAATTGGCTTCTTCAGTACCGGCATTCTCACTTTGAGGTGCTATCTCGATTCCAGCCCCTATCTCTACTCTTGTCATCCTCTCTTGCATCCCATCTACCTTATTGTTGATAATAGAAAGTTGTTCTAAGATTTTGGTAGATGCACTATCATCGAATATGTCAGCGGCCATCTTCACAGTAGCTATGTCATTGCCTCCCCATTGGCTATTCATCGCTATTTGTTCCATCTTCCCTTGTGCCTCCTCAGGAGATAAAAGAACAAACGCTCCATTACTGGAGGCGTCCACTCTAATCTTCTCAGTCTCTCTCAACCCATGGTAAAAAGTTTGCATTAAAAGCCAAAGAGATATGTCATGATGAGGACACTTCCTCATAGCTTCCTTGAAACGCTCCCAAGCTTGATCAAAACTCTCCCCAGGTTGTTGCTTAAATCCTAGGATGTCTTGGCGTAACTTAAAAGTTTTTCCTAAGGGAAAATACTTATTCATGAATTTTTGCAACAATTGTTCCCAAGTTGTGATAGATCCAGCCTCTAAAGAGAGAAGCCATTGCTTAGCTTTATCTTTCAAGGTGAAAGGAAAAAGCTTAAGACGAATGTTACCTTCCGGGATTAATTCTGGTTTCACTGTGCTGACGATTTCCAAGAAATTCGTCACGTGAACACCAGGATCCTCGTTTTGGATTCCATGAAAATTGGAATAATTGGTCACCATTTGAATTACATTAGGCCTAGGGTGATAGACTTCCGCAGCATCTTGCGGTGCTACGATAGCGGGAATGAATTGTTCAATAGTGGGCGTTGCATAACTTTGCAAAGTGCGCCTCGCTCCTTGAACTAGGGCTTGGTTCCCATTATTAGCATTTGCATTCACATTATTGGCATTATTGATAACAGGATTAATAACAGGATTAGGTACCTGGTTTGGATTAACCGGATTGCCTTCCATTTCCGTTTCAGATTCAGAATGCTCAGAATGATCGGTTGTATGTCCTTCTTCCACTCCTTGCTCACTTTCCTCAAGATTTGGATCCTCTTCTCCTTGCTTAGCCAGTTCCCTAGCTAACTTCCTATTCCTTCTCGCAAATTTTTCTATCTCGGGATTATAAGGCTCAAGTGGTTCCTTCGATTTCCGAGTAGCGTACTATAAAATAATAAACAACAATAAAACAATTAATCACTAGTAAAGGCTAGGCCTTTAACTAACTCAATAAAACTAAAACAGACTCGAAATAAGTCTGAGAAAAGAAAACGTAAATAAAACAGAAGCAGAATTTCATAAAACTAACACAGAACAGAAACAGAAAAGAAAACAAATTCTCGGTCGACCGAGAGCTGTGGTTCGGTCGACCGAACGTTTTTTTTTTTTTTTTTTTTTTTTTTTTACGACACTGTTTTAATATACAGACTCTTATTCACACGAATCCATTTCTAACAAAATAAGCTATATCTTAATTTAATGACTCGAGTCCCCGGCAACGGCGCCAAAAACTTGATGGAGGTCAAGTTAAATTATTAACTTGATGCCTACTAACACACTAGCAAGAGAACTAGGTTCAATTGTAGCATAGCTAGATAGAGTCGAGGTCGATCCCACAGAGACTCGGCATAAATAAAACACAACTTTATCTTATTAGAACTAAATTGAAAGGGCGGTCTACGACCAACTAAACGCAGAAAATAAAATAGTGACAACCACCAGACACAAGAGACCACAAAGACAGACTAAAGACTACTAAAACACGGATAATACGGTTGATATTATCTAAACAAATAGTATTGATTACGCTAGTAGATTATAACTCCCCCATGTGAATTAGGATGATAACGAGATAAAACAAACGTTAAAGATTAATTATTATGACTACGGGAGTCATCCCCTAAGGTAGATTTAGCTCTGGTTAGGCCCTCTAAATCATCGTGCCTCCATTACGTGACTTCGCCTTTTAATGCCTCCATCTCATATAACTTCTGACACAACTACGAAACTAGGGATGCCGGTATAAACCGTAACCTCATCTAAGCAACATTCCTAGGGTAAGGCGTACTTCTTAGATGCCGATTCAATCTATATCCTAAGTAACAATCACTTTTTGGGTTTCATGTTAAATTATGATGACAAATAATTAAGTTGATCAGGTTTAATTACTCGTTTTAATTCCAATTCAGAGAATCTGACGTAGTCGAAGCCGATCATAATATTGCCCTACACATTACCACACTCGGTCGACCGAATGACATGCCTCGGTCGACCGAACACAGTTCTGTGTCGGAACAAATCATGATTACTTCTTAACGTTTCTAACCTAAACACATGGGTTCGTAAATTAATCTACATCACGCAATCAATACAAATAAAACTACTCCATGACAAAATACATCAGATCTACGAATAAAGATTGCATAATTGAATAGTCATACCCTCGAAGACGAGAGTGACTCCCACTCTTTAATGCGCTCCCTAATTGGAGAATCCGACGAATCCACAATGAACGAACATAAAGAAAATAAAACTAAAAACTAAAATTGTATGAATTGTTTTGTGTTGTAGTGGTGTGTTTTTTCTCAGCATCGTGGCTGCTGTTTATATAGGAGTTGTAGCCGACATAGGGAGAATCTAGAAGATTGACATGCATTTTTCAAATTAGGCTCGGGTGACCGAACGTACACGCTCGGTCGACCGAGCCTCCCTCTCTACGCGTTTTCACTTTGGCTTCGTCTGACTTGTTCCCCACTCCATGCTTTTTGAATTGATCTGATAAATCTTTTCTTCAATGCTCCGATTTTCTTCTCTTTTATCTTGAGATTTCTTGATTGCGTGATAATTATCTTCCCCATTTATCATGATCTGCAAAATCAGCATTTATCACACAATTAATTGCTCTTTTATAATAAAAATAGCTAAATACCAATTATCACATTAATAATCACTTATCATTAAATAATAAATATAAACGCGTGATTTAATACGAAATATATATAATTAACTCCGATTTAAGGTTATAATTGATGACATAAATAGGTATATTTTAGCCGTCATCACGTGTCAAGTTAGCATTTACTCAAATTAATCATGGTTAACTGCACAGTACTTACTCTGACAATCTTAACTGCATTTGGCTATATATACACAGACTACTACACAAAGGCTACTACAAAAATCTCAGATCGATTCTCTCTGTTTTTACACTGTGTGAACGCAGATTTACAAGTTATCTTCTTCATCTTTTTCTTTTTACAATGGCGGAAAAGATTGACGTTCAAATTGAAACAAGCCAAAGTGTTAGAGGCTTTGTTGTTGATGCTAATCAAACTGAACTAGCAATCAACATTGGTCGAAGAATAAGGAGATATGCAGGATTGGAGAATGTACTCAATATAAGACTGGAAACAATCTCATACACGAATGTTGTGAGCTTTTGGAAGAACATTGTGATAAAAGAAGGGACAGAGGCATTCAAAACCACTGTGAATGCCCAGGAGATTGAGATTTCCCCAAGTCTACTGAGGTAAGTTTTTGGTTTTGAAGAAGTAGAAGATGGTGCAGTAAATCCTGAGGAAATGGGATTGTCAAAGATGGATTTTATTGACAAAATCAAGAGAAATAAAGACACCAAATCAATTCCAGGCATCAATGTTAGACATATTGGGAATGAATACAACCTGCTGAGCAAAATCATTGCTAAGAACATATTAGGGCTGGTTGGAAGTATGGATACTCTATCAGGACCCAAGATAGAGCTGCTGATGATCATCTGCAGAAGTATGAAGTTTGATTGGGCTGGATACTTTATCCATTATATGAAAAAGGTTGCAAAAGAGGAAAGAGAAGGAAAGAGGAAATCCAAGGCCTTACCCTTAAGATTAATGGTTCAGACCCTGCTGAATCATTTGGAGATTCCTGATGTAGCACCTGAAAAGATAAATCAATCCAGGTACAAGAAAGAGATTGATTATCCCATCCCTGGTCTGGATGATGATGAAGACGGTGCTGCTGAGGCTGCTGATGATGATAATGATGGTAATGATGGTGATGCTGGTGGTGAGCAGGTCAAGCAAACTGTCAAGAAATCTGTTAAACCTGCTGCACCAAAGAAGGCTATTGAGAAAAGAAAGGCTGCTGACACTAGAAAGATAACAGAAATATTAAAGCCTAAAAGAACAAGGAAGCATACAGCACAAACTGCTAAGTCTGCTGAGGGTCCATCTGAAGTTGAGATTACTGACCCTGCCGTAGCCGCTAGAAAAACTGTTGTTGAGATTTTGAGGGAACAACAGAAAGAAGACAGTAGAGAGATGAAGTCTACTGTGATTGAAATTGATGATGAGCCACTTTCCAAGAGGATGAAAGAGTTTACCCACAAAAAGAAACATGGAAAGGGAAAACAATTGAAAATATTAGAGGCTCAAAGGGAACAAGAAGAAGCAGTAGAAGAAGAAGTGGAAGTACAAGGAGAGGCTATTGATGCTGAGCCATTGACTATTATCAAGCCTAATGAGGATGCAGAGGTTGTTATTGAGCAACCTGCTGGAGAGTCACAGCAAACTACAGAGACTGAACCTGCTCTTGATGTTGTCGAATCCTCACCTGCTAAGGTTGCTGAGCCTACTAAAAGTGAACAAGTTGTTGTTGAGCAACTTGTAGAAGAACCACAACAAACCACTGAACCTGCCCCTGCTGTGGAAGTTGAAGAATTGGTTGAAGACCCTGCAAGTGTTGCAAGAAGTCAGGGGGAAGAGCAGTCTGCTGCTAACCCTGCTGATGAGCATGTAAGTCAGGGGGAACCAAGTGTTGTACAAATGAAAGTAGTAGGTACTAATATACAACCTCAGCAACCTACTGACTTTGAAGCATCTGTTGAAGAAACAATGCATCTACTTGTTGGAACCTTTGGAGGTCAACAAAGTACTGAAAATGCTCCCAGAATGTCTTTCATGCCCTTTGAAAGACATGTGAAGGAAAAGAAGAAACCAGAAGAGTTTGTTGATCCCAAACTTCAGCAAGTGGCTGATTATTTCCAATGGAAGTTTGGTTTCTACAAGAGACAAAAGCCTGCTGCAGAACCTATGACAGACTTTGAAGAATAGGCTTTTAACAAATTGGGAGTGGAGAATTTGCTGGATCTAGTTGATACCACTATGTTGCAATCTAGATTGATGGACATCTTTGAAGATCAACAAAAAGAGGAGGGTATCAAGTTCAGGGATCCAAGAGATGATGATGATTCATCCTCCTCATCAGATTCTGGAGGTGATTTTCCATCTGGACCAGGAGGAACCAGTGGTACTGCAATGATAATTGAACCAACTTTACAATAGTCCACTGATACTGGTAAGTCTGCTGAGGGTCAGCAGACTGGAGAGATGGATGAGGATATGCAGGACCTCACCATGGATGATCTGGAGGCATTGATCAATGATGGACTTAATGGTGCTGCAAATAGGTTGGTTGGTGAATCCTCTACTTTATTTGTTGAAGAACCTATAGCACAATCTGAAAATCAACAAAGTGCTGATTTGGATGAAGAAAGGATTGCTGACCATGTTGAGCCAAGTGCCAGTTCAGAGGACTCAATCCAATATCAAGATGGATTTGACATTGAGGGCACTCTTACTAAAACTGCCATTATCCTAACCAAGATTGGTCATGCTGAAGGATTCCAAGTGGATAATGAGGCAATATTCAATCCTCAAAGGTTAGAACAGGAGGTTCAGGCTGCTGAGGTTCAAACAGCACCTGAACAAAGGTTGGAACAGGAGGTACAAGTTGCTGGGATACAAACAGCACCTGGACACAGGTTGGAACAATCTTTGGGTTTGGAGGAAACCCCTACTATTGTTGTAGAAGAGGCTGTTGTAGTGGAGCCTACTGGAGACAAGGCCACTGTAGGGAAAGATAGTCAGCAGACTGTTGTTATTGATGAGGATGAACAGCTGCTGGACTATGACTACAGTGATGAAGAATTTCAAATATTTGAAGAAGAAGGTGCTGATGAAGAACCTGCACAAGATCCAATAATGGAGGATATTCTTGGTGCTATGGTTGAGGAAGGACCTGCCCCTGTTGGGAGAGATATGAGTAGAGCAATGGTCATCAGCAGACAACAGGCACAATACAGAGTTGATGAGCCTGCTGATGAAGCTACTGGTGGAAGAATGGCTAGTGGAGTGCTAGTTGAAGTTTTGAATGAATTAAGAACTGTCAGGAAAGACATGCAACAATTAAGAACTCAACTGGATAGACAGGAACAAAGATTTGAAGAACTGATGAAGCTGGTGAATGACAACAGACAATCTACTGATACAGTTGCTTCAAATTTCACATCTACTCAAAATGTTGTTACTGATATGATGTTAGTGTTAGGTGTAGTGCCCGAAAGACAATTTATGTAATTGTTTTTGGTGACAAAATTTATCTCACCTTATTACTTGCTTTGTGCTTGTAAGTAATACACTGCTGCAAACCCTAAGTATATCTGTATGTAACCACTTAACTCAGTGTATGGATTACACGTGAGGATTGAGTTAGTGGTGATATGCTTAAACTGTTAGTCCGTGGTAAACTTAATCGAGTTTAGGGTCTCTTGATTAAAACACCAATAATGCGCCCGAACACCTTAGGGTGTGATAGTCTTATCCGGACTTTGTCGGTAGAGGGTACCTACGTGGGGCATTTATATATGATGGCATTCATATAGAATTTGGACCGATTTAATCGAATTTCTCGATATAATTCCGTAATCGAGGAATCTTATTAAATCATTAGATGATCATATATGGATCAACCTTAATCCCGAGGTGATCACGGGGTTCTCGCTTGTCTCGGGGTAGTGTTTGATGTGTTAGTTACGGTTCACTTAGATATGTGTTCCAAGCCACTTCTCATTGGCACTATCTCCCGATGAGTGAGTAGTTCGATTTTCAAAGACATGGAATCCATTCCTTCCGCGGGAAGTAGAGAGACGATCCCCTTATTTGTTAGCCCTAAGAAAGTGATCGATCCCGGGAGTTCACATTTGACTAATTAGCTACTAGTCAGATATGTGCACTAATTGATCATCAGGGGGTTAATGGTAAATAAGGATAAGATATTCTGAGCCGGGTTCGCGGAGACTTCCCACTCAGAATGGACAGTCTATGGAGGGTTAATCCGTATGTAGTGATTATATCAATGGAAACTTATCTACTCTATGGGTTGAGTGTAAGTATGTATCTATAATTGGTAGAGTTCAGTTTCGGGTTTATGGTGGCGTAATCCTGGAATTAATAATTTAATATATATATTCTGTTCGATGAATAATATAATTAATTATTGGAGCTACTGGTTATAGGTCCATGGTCCCCGATGTGGCTTCTGTAATTCGGACTAATAATCTTGTTATTTGGGCCTCAGTGATAATTAATTGGCTGGGCTAATTAATTGATATGCATGGATATTATTTAGTTGGGCTAAATAATATAATACACGAAAAGACATTTTACGTAGGCCAGTGGGCTTAGTGTGGCGCCAATATGTCTTGGATTTTCCAAGAAATTAGTTTTCTTCGATAATGACATATTGTGTAATTAGTTATTTATTTGTTAAATAATTAATTGGATAAATAAAAGAAAATAATTTATTTATTATTTATCTCTTAACTATAAGGATAATTATATTTTCTTATTATAAGATTATAATTATCTCTTATTTTTGTTGGATAATAATAATTAGAATTATCTCTTTTATTTTGTTAAACCGATTGGGTATAGGTTTTCTCTCTTGGATTTTGCCTATAAAAAGAGAGTTCTCCCCGAGCCCTAGGTGAAGAGAAGGCCATGAAATTCATAGAGAAAAAAGTCTAAGGAGTTCGATCATTAGCTCCACCCGGTTGGAGAAAAACTTAGGGTTTTTCTTGGAAGCATATCAAGGAGGTTCTCATATCAAGAAGGGTGTCCACCAACCACCGTTTGGAGAACACATTGGAAGATCAAGGCTTCTCATCATAAGATCAAAGCTTCTCTTCCTACTATTGGTATGATTTTCTTAACCCCCTTGTAGTAGTTTAAGTCCTTTAATTATGTATTGTGTTATATAAGTCGTGATCCATCCGCTGCGCGTAGATCTAACTCGTTTAGATCTAAGAACCTGCATCCTTCATGTGGTATCGGAGCCAGGTTCCACGGTTTATATATTAATAATCATAATTAAACGATTTAAAGGAGTGAAATTGCATGTAGGTAAATTTTATTTATTGTTTTATGCTTTGATAATGATTAATTGCTATGGTTGAAGAGATGGATTGGGGGTTGGCACTGTTTACCCGTTAGATCTATTGTATACTCATATAAACAATGAAAATTCGTTTATATGAGTATAGGAAATTATGTAATTTAGTTTTATTGCAATATTAATTTCTAGAAAATAGATCTGTTTAGTAGCTGTTTAGTTATTTCATTTTTCCCGTTGATCGAGGCGTTGAAACAACAATCCCTCCGGTCAGAATCAATATTGGAAGATGATGAACAATTACACAAAATTTGGCGTCGATCGGAGTCCGTTTTGATATCCGTTCGTTGCTGCAAAGAAGCTGCTGTAACAGAAAAACGCAGGATTCACAGAAACCCTACCTGTGACTTCCTCGAATTTCTGGGAGAGTTTGGACCGTTGAAACTCAAATCCAACTGGTCGGATCGAAAAATATGGATTTTTTGACGTGGCATAAAAATTTCAGGTCGATCGGGATTTATCTCGATTCCCAATCGGCCTCAGGAAGTCTTTTGATGCACTGCTGTAAAAGTCAGATCCAGCTGCAAGTTGGGCAGCTCACTGGAGAAAATTGACAAGTCAAAGCTCTGATCCAACCGTCCATATTGAAGCCCGATGAATGAAGAACAGATCTGGAAAGTTTCGTGGCGATCCGAGTTCGTTTGGTTTGCCGATCGTCGAAGATTTTGAACAGCTACAGATTTGGGTTTCTATTTTTATTTTATAGATTAGATACGGGGGTGCCAACGGTCCATCTCGATGTTTATTTTCCGCACTAGTATACATGTTTAGATTGTATTTGTAGAACCGGAAAATTACCATGACATGCATCATATCAGGAATTCCACTCCATATGCATACATGTAGAAATTAATTCGAGGAATTAGTTAAGCATGTATAAAACACGCAATTAGTTTTAATTAATTGTTTGATATTAATTAGAAACTAATTAGGGTAAAAACCGAGGAACATGGGTTTTATCAATCGTCGAGGTTGGGTGATGGATTCTCGGTGTATCCCACTCTGCGAAAGCATAAGAAGTAAAATCCCGAAACCTCGTGGTTAAGGTGTTGGATTCTCGGTGAATTCCACCTTACCTAGACGAGATTACGTTTTTGTTCCGTAGTGTCTACGTGAAAGTTTGATGTTTAAGGATTGGATAATCACGGGCAAACATGGTTCGAAAGTGGTTTAACCACGGTTGGGTGGTCAATAGTAGCAACGGCTCGATCGACTTCACCCTCCACGTGTGGCGTTTGCACGGGGGTCTGGCAAGGCTGAGCCATCCGAAGAGCCACTACGGCTCAACGGAGCTCCCCTGGTCTTGACCCGTCCGATGGTCACATATGTTCCAACGAATAGGTCGGGTGGGCTAGCCCACATAACCGACAACATTCGGGCCTATGATTTATTGTTCCTTAATGTAACATCAAGTCCAAAAATGTGATCAGTAAACCCACCACTTTTTCAAAATATTGAGTGGGAGCGGGAGAGGCGGCAGCCGACCCCACGGCCTCTATTTTTGACACAAGCAAAGTGGAAGAATGGTGACGCCTCGTGCCGGCCTGGGACTGGCCTCCCTAAGGAAGGCCTTCACCGCTATCAAAATTCAAGGCTTGGTCTCCGAAAGGATAGGATTTTGGGTACTCGTCGGGTCACTGACCGACCCTAAGGCGGCACACTCGGGGTCTACCTAAAAATCTGAGACAGTAGGTCACACTCATAAAGGGTGTTTTTGGTAGTACCTTGGCTGAAAAAGGAAAGGTAATTGACTATCACAAATGAGATGTTTGATTCTGAATTTGATCTTCAATATTAATCGAAACCTCTTTGACCTACCTAAGGCGGCACTGAGGCATTAGATTAAATCCTTGGAACGGTAGGATAGACTATAAGTACTTAGTTTATAGTTCCTAAAATTTATTAGTAGTGTATGATTTGGATTTATTTTCTGTCAATTTTATTTACAACTATTTATATATCTCTCTAGGGTGCTAGACTGCTAGTGTAAAAATGACTAATAATGACTTCGTTAAAAAGTGGTAAATAACTAGAACGTTGTACTTATTGATCTTACATGCGATTAACTTTTCGGAAGAGATATTTCTCTTGAGCCTTCAAAACTTAAGTGACGTAAATAAGTATGTCATTGCTGTCACTCGTGCAGAACGAGAGACAACCGTAGTCAGTTTGAAAGATGATTGGGACGATAAAATTCTTCTAGTGAATTTTAATTGTGTAGTGTCTACACGAGAAATTTTCTAATAGAAAAATTGGAGAATCATAAATTAAAGTGTCGCTAGTTAGACGGTATTTGGAACCGATAAACTAGTGGGAGCTTTAATCTTATGTTGTTTTTCTAATTTATTAGAAAATTAGTCCCACTGGGTAACACTTTCATTAGACATCCCACAGTTCACGAGTAGTGTCTATTCAAACGAACTGCTAGTTCAAGACTATTTCCTTTCAAGGAAAGTCAAGAATGGGAAAGAATGTCTATAAGTGTTAATCATCTTAACTAAAGTTTTGAGGCTAAACGGAAACATTAAGTAAAGAAAGTATAGGATAAGGAAAGTGATTTCGGATCACTAACCAATGAATCCTTAGCAACTTTCTTAACCGAGTAACTCGACTCGGGAGCTAAGTTCTTTGGAAGAACAAGAGAGCTTTGCATTAACGATTGATAAAGTAGACAACGGGCAGTAATTTCTGCTATAATAGTGGGAGTGATATAAGGAAATGAATTTCGGATTGTATCCTTGAATATCACAGAAAAATTTATTTTTCTGTTTACAGATTCGTTGAAACAAATGGATTCACTTTCAACTCGATATATTGTTGCCTCATAGAAAGTGAAGATGACATTTGTAGTACGAATCCGAGACTCGGACTTTTGTTTGATAAAGTCAGAACCACTAAGAAATGCTGAAAAGGTATATGTAACACGTCTTAAACTATTATAGGCGAATGGTTTCCGTATTAAGATAAACGATTCTTCAAAATCTATTAATTAGTGCATATATTCTAGAGCTAAGACCTGACGACTGGCTAAGGGTGATTCCTATCTCCCAGTCTGGGAACACTATCTCAAAGGAACAATGGCTAAGTTTCCTTTCAATCGGGAGAGGGTAATAGATTTGAAGGGGTAACATAGCTTGTTCATCATAACCTTCGGGGACTAGTGAAAGATACAAGCTAGTGGGAGATTTTGAGTGGTGACATTTTGTCTGATAACTACTCGAAACACGGTTTAGTTTATCAAAATAATACGAGGAGGAGTCTCTGATTTTAGCAGAGAATAGAGTATTCCATGCTCAGAAATAGGCTAAAGCATAGTCTTGGGACTGATGCTCAGCCTGCCTCCTAGTGGAATGTTTCTCACTGAGAAATAAACCATAGACTTGCCCTATATAGTTATTGATGTACTACAATACACTGCTAAACTCGATTAAGATAATTGGTTGCAAAATAACGGTTAACCTTATTATGTAAACCGAGAAGTCTACCTAAAAGATGCTAGTGAATTTATGAAAAAGGAGTGACTTCGGTTCACACCACTTCCGTAAATGTAGGCATTTAGCATTTAATGCTTGAAGGTAGGACTGGAGATTTTGCACACACGCACAGAATATAACTATTCGTGAAATATCTTAATGTGACGAGTGAAGGTTATAAGATTCTTGAGATCAGAAAGTGACGGTTGGACTGTCACACCCTTTCTGAAAGAATCCATAGATAACAACCTTAGACCTTGGAGTACGGTTACTCTAGGAAGTTACTATCTGATTTAGTCAGGCCATATCGGATGTTGGTGAATACACTGATAAATACTACTAGATCAGAATGTCAATCCACCCAGAACGCAGTGGGAGTATGGTTTAACCATTAACCCATTATGGTTGTGTGGACTTTATAGTCTGCTGGGGTGATTGATAACCTGTGGCTCTTTGTGGGCTGTATAGGATTCTGATCAGAGAGGTTGGTTTGAAAACCTTATCCCTGTGAATGGAGTTTTGGTACTCCAGTTCTGTTCAGCCTCTTGTAGAACCACCTGAGTGTCTCAGGCCCAGTGGGAGCAATTGGATCTACACGGAAAAGAGTCGAATGAATAGGAAAATTTAAACTTTTAGCGCAAAGCTGAGTGGTATATGGGTGATTCCCTGACAAGTAGAGAGTTAACCAGACCTTGAACTCTCTCACCACTCAGTCTTGCAAGATTTCGTTAGAAAGCAGAAAATAGAGGTGATACCCTGAGAATTTCTTGCCAAAAAACGGATTCTGAATTCATTCGGAACAGAAGGGTCATGGTTAGAACAAACGGCAAGATGACTGCCGGGACTTATGTCCTTTGTGGATGTAAGAGACCCTCTCGGTCATTAAAAGTCGCATGTTTTAAAATATGTGGACTTGACCAGAATATTGATAAGTCTTTCGTAGAATGGACATCAATATTGGTAAAGTAGTAGTATTAGTGTTCATGAATGATAACACTGAAACGGTTGGAAACAACATGTGTGTGCTATCTGAAGTTGGAAACTGACAGGCCAAGATTCTCTGGATGAGAGAATTGGACTATATTATAGGAATCTGATTCGGTCAAATTCACGAGAATGAGTCATTGGCTATCCCATCCGTCTTATTGGTTAAGATAATCTTCCATATACGTATGCAACATTCAACGAGAGTAGTCCTACTCTACCTCTCAGGAATGATTCTCCAAATCTTCGGATAAAGAGAAAATAGGATAGAGTCTCTCTGGGATAAGGGCAAGTCAGCTTAACACGAGTCAATTGCAATCGAATCTTGGATTTGAGCAATAAGTAGCGGTTTAGTACGTCCTCAAGTATCATTAGAGAACGAGGAATCATATGCTTGTATATTCAGGTGCAAACTTGAATATGGTTGACTACACTGATTCTGACTTGTAGTCAGATTAAGGATGATCATTAAGTTGATCTCAGGCTCAGTGTTTACTCATAGTGCTTAAAATTTCCTTCCTGATCTGGGAGTAATTCCTGGTCTAGTGAGCCGATATCACTTCATTGTGAATACAGTGAAGAGATAGCTTAGAAGGATCTTCTCAGTCACAAGAAGTCAAAAGCATATTGAGAGAGAGTACCGCCTGATTGGAAGGACCGACAATGTTTCAATCCTAAAGATCGTCTCGAGTCGACAACCTAACTAATCAGTGTACCAAGTCGAGTGCTTGGAGGGTACGGCATTGATGGATATGTCTCATCTGCTTTTAGAGCAAGTGGGAGAGTGTTGTGAATAAGATGAGAAAGGGTGTGCTCTAAAAACAATCGTTGCTTGTCATTTCGTTCAAGTGGGAGATTGTTAGGTGTAGTGCCCAAAAGACAATTTATGTAATTGTTTTTGGTGACAAAATTTATCGCACCTTATTACTTGCTTTGTGCTTGTAAGTAATACACTGCTGCAAACCCTAAGTATATCTGTATGTAACCACTTAACTCAGTGTATGGATTACACGTGAGGATTGAGTTAGTGGTGATATACTTAAACTGTTAGTCCGTGGTGAACTTAATCAGAGTTTAGGGTCTCTTGATTAAAACACCAATAATGCGCCCAGAACACCTTAGGGTGTGATAGTCTTATCCGGACCGTCGGTAGAGGGTACCTACGTGGGGCATTTATATATGATGGCATTCATATAGATTTGGACCGATTTAATCCGAATTTCTCGATATAATTCCGTAATCGAGGAATCTTATTAAATCATTAGATGATCATATATGGATCAACCTTAATCCTGAGGTGATCACAAGGTGCTGCTTGTCTCGGGGTAGTGTTTGATGTGTTAGTTACGGTTCACTTAGATATGTGTTCCAAGCCACTTCTCATTGGCACTATCTCCAGATGAGTGAGTAGTTCTGATTTTCACAGACATGGAATCCATTCCTTCCTGCGGGAAGTAGAGAGAGACAGTCCCCTTATTTGTTAGCCCTAAGAAAGTGATCGATCCCGGGAGTTCACATTTGACTAATTAGCTACTAGTCAGATATGTGCACTAATTGATCATCAGGGGGTTAATGGTAAATAAGGATAAGATATTCTGAGCCGGGTTCACGGAGACTTCCCACTCGGAATGGACAGTCTATGGAGGGTTAATCTGTATGTAGTGATTATATCAATGGACACTTATCTACTCTATGGGTTGAGTGTAAGTATATATCTATAATTGGTAGAGTTCAGTTTCGGGTTTATGGTGGCGTAATCCTGGAATTAATAATTTAATATATATATTCTGTTCGATGAATAATATAATTAATTATTGGAGCTACTGGTTATAGGTCCATGGTCCCCGATGTGGCTTCTGTAATTCGGACTAATAATCTTATTATTTGGGCCTCAGTGATAATTAATTGGCTGGGTTAATTAATTGATATGCATGGATATTATTTAGTTGGGCTAAATAATATAATACACAGAAAAGACATTTTCTGTGGGCCTGGTGGGCTTAGTGTGGCGCCAATATGTCTTGGATTTTCCAAGAAATTAGTTTTCTTCGATAATGACATATTGTGTAATTAGTTATTTATTTGTTAAATAATTAATTGGATAAATAAAAGAAAATAATTTATTTATTATTTATCTCTTAACTATAAGGATAATTATATTTTCTTATTATAAGATTATAATTATCTCTTATTTTTGTTGGATAATAATAATTAGAATTATCTCTTTTATTTTGTTAAACCGATTGTGTATAGGTTTTCTCTCTTGGATTTTGCCTATAAAAAGAGAGTTCTCCACGAGCCCTAGGTGAAGGGAAGGCCACGAAATTCATAGAGAAAAAAGGCTAAGGAGTTCGATCCTTAGCTCCACCCGGTTGAAGAAAAACCTAGGGTTTTTCTTGGAAGCATATCAAGGAGGTTCTCATATCAAGAAGGGTGTCCACCAACCACCGTTTGGAGAACACATTGGAAGATCAAGGCTTCTCATCCTAAGATCAAAGCTTTTCTTCCTACTATTGGTATGATTTTCTTAACCCCCTTGTAGTAGTTTAAGTCCTTTAATTATGTATTGTGTTATATAAGTCGTGATCCATCCGCTGCGCGTAGATCTAACTCGTTTAGATCTAAGAACCTGCATCCTTCAGTTAGATGTGAGGGGAATCAAGCAAGGAAATACACTGAAGGATAAGTTTTTGAAAGACCAATTTACATCTATCCATCAAAAACTTGACAAACTTGCTGAAACTCCTAGACCTGCTGAGCCTGCTGCTGCACAACAAACTGATGTACTTGATCCTAAACTTACTGAGAGGTTAACCCTGCTGGAGCAAACAATGCAAGAAAGGATCACATCAATTGATACTAGGACTGAAATCATTGAAGGTCAACTTAACAACCTAGTAGTCACTCAGGAAAGTGTGCATGGCCTACTGTCCCGGTTTGTTGATGATGTCAATAAGGGGGAAGAGAGCCAAACAACTGAAGCAAAAGTGGCTGCAAGGATTTTCTATAAGAAAAGATGGGAAGCTGATACTAATGCATTTAGAAATCCTGCACTTGGCAGACTTTCACTAACAGATGATCTTCTCAAACAGTACAAGAATGTGTAATGACAAAGGATTTCATGAAGGTCTAAATTCATTTTTGGGACTGAAATTTTCGGACGCAAGAGTCAAAGCCATGAGGGCTAAACACAGAGGAGGAAGAGGTGGTAAAGGTGGAATAGGTAAATCTACCACAAATGCAAAGGAGTCACTAAATGAATTTAAGGAGGTTTACATGCAGCTAGGCTTCAGGGTACATCAAATTAATCTTACACTACCTGAAGCATGGCATTGGTGGAAACAAGTAAACCCACATATTGACTTTGCTCTAATTGAAAATGATTGGATGAGAGAGATGGTCATGGAGATAAGAGCTTATCAAGAACAAGCTGAGAAAGCAAGACAAGAAAGAGAAATAAGACAGTAGATCAGCATATTTATCTGTTTTATCTTTGCTGATGCTAGACTGTAATAATGTTGAACAAATGTTTATAATGAAAGATGACCATATTTGTTCTGTTTTTGTTTTATATCTTTTTGCTTTGCTGTTAGGTGAGGGTATTGGCATCATCACCAAAAAGGGGGAAATTGTTGGACTTATTTCTATGTTTTGATGATGAGTGCCAGACTAGCTGTTATAGTGCAAAGGCAAAAAGATGTCTAGATCAATTGTATAGGTTTATTAGGGTTTGATCTTTGTATAGGTTTGATCAAACAAGCACTGTAATGATCAGCTGATTTATATCAGCAGACTGGTCTTGATCAGTAGGGTAGATAGGTCAGTAGACTTGTCAGGAACCTGCTGAAGACTGAAGGCTGAGGGTTCAAACTCATTTATAGAAGGCTAAGAGATCAAACTTAGTAATTAAAGTCAAGGATATGGAATCAGAATTTAGGCAATTCTGTGATGACCTAAACTGATTACATATACCTTGTGTACAAGGTCTAAGTTCTATAAGTTGGATGATGTTTGGAACTTGGTTATATTTTAAAAAGGTGTAATCTACCTTCACAAGTAAAAGTTAGATAAAAGAAATCAGCTGCATTGTATCTTATACACAGCAAATTGCTGTTCAGCAGACTGATAGGTATTACAGCAGACTGATAAACCTGCTGATAATATACCTCGATTAATTCAAGATAACATTGGAAGATTACATGGATAAGGACAGCCAACTACCTCTGATTTATCAAACAAATCAAGGGCTGAGATTAAAAGAACGTTGGGATGATTCAGGACTTTATCTAATGGTTATAAGTCAAAAGGTGGACGACTGCACTGTCAAAAAGAATTCTGACAGTGTCAGTCCTATGAATAGTGACAGAAAGCAAATCAGATGGGGCTGTCACGAAATTTATTAACACAAAACAAGTAATAATCCGGTTAACCTCAAGTATAAGGATCGTAGTAATAGTGGTTAATGCCGGGTCGATCTTATGGGGAACTGGCGATTGTGAATTCTAGTTTTTATTCCTAACTAACCTATGTCACGTTTACTAAACTAAATAGCGGATAAAACTAAACAGAACTGAAAATAAAACTTAACTAAAACGTAAAACTGGACAGAAGATATGATCTAAAGCCAGGAAGGATATGTTTCGAACCAATTTAAACTAAACTAAATCTAAGATGCAATAGAAAGAACTAACTAAGCTAAGTAATTCAATTTCAAGGGATTTTAAATCAATAATTTTACGAGACGAACAAGCAATTGATCCACCTATCCTATCAATATTCGCTTTCGATTCGATTATTTCGTGATTACTAATCAAGTTGTGATTCACCTATTCAAAGGTATGAACCCTAATTTCTTAGGCAAGTTCGTCTATTAATCTCTATCTTTCGATCTAAAGATTAACGCTCTCAAATCAAGGTGTGAAATCTCCCAATTTCTAACCTAGAAATCTAACCTAATAACTCTCGTTAATTAGATCAAATATCTATTCTTTATCATGGTGATCTAAAGTCTAACTTGATTTTCATCAATTAAACAATCAATAAAGCAAGCATCTTTCGATATAAATTTGCAATAACAACGTAAAGCATGATAAAGGAACAACTCGTAATAGATACTCACAAAATAACCACGAAAAGAAACTGAATTGTTGAATCGGACGGCTTCACAACGCTTGTTCAATGGAGGCCTAGTCTCTTAGCATCCTCTTGAAGATCGAATTATTGAAGTAAAAGTACATAAAAAGTTTTAGAACTACTAGAAAACTAAGAACAATGAAATCTCAGCCGCCCCTAGGGTTTAGGGTTTTCAATATATCGTGTATTGTGTGGAAAAACGCGCTGATATTTATAGAAGATTAAGTCGGTTTCAGCATGTCGGCCGACGGACGCCCGTCTGGAAAGGATGAACGCCCGTCCAGCTTGTGAAATCTTCTTTGAGTCGGGCCGAGTCACGACCAGACGCCCGTCTGCCAGCGTCCACTCCTGCGTCCAAACTTCCTGAATCAACTTCCCATTCCTGGACGCTCGTTCACTTCAGTAGACGCTCGTCCACTATGGACGCCAATTCAGCTTCCTGGACGCCAGTTCAGGATCGAATTTAATCTAGATTTCTTGAACTTTATCTCTCTTTCTTATCTCATTCCTTCATTATCTCTTTTATCTTCAATTACCTCGAACTTAATCAACTCTTGAGCATCTTTTGAGCCTCAAACATGTATCTATAACACATAAAAACATCGCAAAATGTAATAACGCTCAAATGATCATAAAATCATAATTAAAACACATAAATCAACCTATTTTGCGATTATCTCTTTTAAAATATCATTTGCTCAATATTTCCATTAAACACTTGTTTCTTATACAAATTCATACAAATATGAGGGAAATTATCATAAAATATAGCGTTATAAATCGTATAAAATCACCCTTAACAACTCCCCCACACTTAAGCTTTTGCTCGTCCCGAGCAAAACAAAACAAAGTAAAGGCTCGAGAAAAGATCAGTCATCTAAACATATATAACACATATCCAGTAAATCAGAAGTTCACCAGTGTGTGTGCGTAGCCATAATAAACTTCCACTAAATCCAAACTCGAGAAACTCAAAGCAAAACTAGCTAATACCCCCTCGTAGACTAGCGATAAATGACACTCATAAGGTGTACCCTACAAACGTGACATATCCCGAAAAGGATGATAGAATATATCTAGGGCCTTTCTGAAATACTCAGAGGATAATCCCTACAACATATCTGTCAGTTTCTACTGGGGATAAGATAGACGATAACTTAGTCTTATATCCATTCATACTAATCTTTTAGTTGATTTAACTTTTCCACTTTTAAACACACATCAGAATGAGCTATTGCCCTGTCATAGCAGAATAGGACATTCGAGGTATACCCTACCTTACTCCAATCATAAGGCAGCTTCTTCTGACTGTCGTGAGCTTTTAGTCATCATAGTGGTATAGGACATACGTGGTATACCCTATCTCACTCAAATCATCGACCAGCTTTCGACACACACATTTTATTCATATTTTTCAACTTTTTCATTTGACATTAAGTCACGTGTTACTTATCACATTCAAACCTTCAGATATTCACAGTATATCATACTCCGGATCTAAATACAAACTATCATAAATCTCAAGATATATACGTAGCACTAAGTACATGACTTATAAGATAATCAAAAATCACTCGTCGAAAAGGGGTATAACTTTATAAATTAGCTCATCGTTTACTATGGCTCGTGAAAAATAGATCAGGTGAAACAACTAACTTATCAAACATATGATATATAGCTTAAATGACTATAAAAATAATGAACATTGAATCGAATTGCCTACTCGGGACAAAACGAAAACAAAAGTGTCGAAAAAAATTCAAAAATTTAGCCCATTTTGCATAGAAACATAGAAATATTACGCACTAAGCAAATGTGTAGATACATATCGAAACATTCCCCTCCCCCACACTTAAAAATCAACATGTCCTCATGTTGTGCAGAACGAAAGAAAAAGGAAAAGACTTAGCTGATTTAAATCGAAACTCGAATCGTCGGTCAGGCCGGAGCCTACATAATGACACTTAGAACGCGTAACCAGACAATGTAGGTCGATGAAACCGCTAAAAATATACCTGCACGTCTTAACAAACATGGAACCATCTCGGGGAAAACGGGGAATTATACCAGAACGAAAAGAGATATCAAATATGAAGATAAAGCAAAATCAAGGATGGACAAGAGATAAAGCAACCAATACAACCAAAAAGTATAAACAAAGTCGAAACAAAAGTACGGGTGCCTAATGGCTTACATGATCCATCGAAAATAAAGAGTAGCAACATCAAAAATTACAATGAACCATATAAGTAAAAAGTTGCAGAAATATACAATCACCGTAGCTAGCGCAATTCGAAAAATAGACTAATGAAATCAAGATTGCCCCGGAGCCGGAGTATCATCAGCCGGAGGAGGAACAGCAGAATCAGCAGTAGTAGTAGGGTCAGTGGAGGGTACAGTAGCCGTAGACGTCGTCGATGAAGGTGCCGGCTGTGTAACCGGGGCAGTAGCAGTCCCAGTAGGTCTCTCTGTAACATCCCGAAATTTTTGACTTTCTATTTAATCAGTAAAGGGTCCATTTATTTTGGGAGATTGTTTGATTATTTGATTTAGAAAGGAGAAGGTTCTCCAAGATCCCTTATTTTGACAATTAAAAGATTTTTAATCCTTTTTTTTTTAAATCTCCTAATTAAGTAAATTAGTAACTTATTTATTAATGAGCGATTAAAAGGATCTTTTATCCCTTTTCCTTCCTTATTTTCTCCAAAAGCATATTGAAACCCTAAGAACCAACCCCCTTGCCGTCGCCCCTTGTGTGGAAGGAGGAGAGAAAAAAAAAATTCTTCTTGGTGTTTGAAGAATTCGCCGTCGTCGTCATCGTTTCGGGTTTCGTAGAAGATCAATTCTAGCTTGTTAGCAAAGGCTTTCAAGAGGTGCAACGTTACCGGTAAGAATAATTCTATAGCGCGTTTTCGTTTGGCTTGAAAGATGAAGTCTTGAGTATCGTATAGGGTTGTGTATGGTTTTTAGATGCTTGGTATTGTTGTTCAAGGTTTATTAGGTGTAATTTGGGGCTATTTAGTGTGTCTTAGAGTGTTTAAGGGACTGTAATCATGTTTTGAAACGAAGATTGTAATGCTGCCACTTTTAATCCAAGACGTTTACACTTGGTTGTCGTGTTTTGGTATGTTAAACACCGGTAGTAGTGTGTTGTTACTTTGGTTAGAGTCGATAGATGATATGGTACTTTCATATGAAGGTTTCTATGCTTAATATGTTGCTTTTGATGCTGTTTTATTGAAAAACGACTTGAAAATCGTATTGAGCATTTTTAGGGTTCTAGTTGAAACCCAGGCTGGACGAGCGTCCGATTCATGTGGACGGGAGTCCGCCCTGGGGTACACTTCAGACGGACGTTTGGCTCACCGGACGGGCGTCTGGGTGTTAAAATTTATTCAGGTTGTAGTGGTTTCAGGGTGGACGGGCGTCTGGGTGTTTGGGGACGGGCGTCCAGTAGAGAAATTTGATTCAGGATGTAGAAACTTTTGGTGGACGAGCGTCTGGCTTCTATGGACGGGCGTCCAGTGGGGTTCAAACGTGCGTCTAGGCTTCCAAACGGATGTCTAGCTTATTTTGTCTTTATTCCTTTGTGGGTTGTTGTCCAGTCTTATGAACATGTTTTGGTAAGTTACGTTTTGATGAGTCAAGGATATTGGTGTCTTGGTGAGATCGGATATTGGGCATCGAAGTTCGTAGACCCGTAGTGGTTGGGCCGGATAGGGTAGCTCCCGAAGCCGGGAACCCGGGAAGGTTTCCTTACGACTTCAGTGTCCTTAGTGTACTTGGGGAGTTGCAGACAGTGGTGTGGTCGGGCCGGATAGGGTAGCACCCGAAGCCGGGAACCCGGGAAGGTTTCCTTGCACCCCAGTACGTGATGGTCCATTTTAATAATGGTACCATTGGTTGACCTTTAGGATCCTCCTCTTTAGGGGTTTACCCTTTTTGAGGGATGTGCACATTCGGGACCTTTAGGTATGGATAGTTGTGATGTATTGTGTCCGGTATGGGTTGGTTGTGTCTTTTATAGTTTGGTTGTATCCTTATGGATTATTGGTAATTTTCATAAATTGGTTGCACCTTTCATGGGTTAGTTTAGTCCTCGGTTAACCTGAGTGGGTTGGTTTTGACATATGGTTGAAAGTTTTACTTTCCTTGTAGCTTGGGTTTTTGAATGTTAGTGGTGTTTCGAATACGTGGTTTGTGAAAGCATGGTTGAACAAGTGCACGATCTTATTTTGCATATACTGGATTTATTCTTACTCAACTTTATAGTTGACGGTTTCTACTTTTGGTGGGCCCTGCTATGATCCATTTATGGGGAGCAGATTCTTAGCAGGTATTTCTACGGATGATTGCTTGTTGCTGGGATGTCGCGGGTTTTGAGAGCCACGTAGTCGCAGTCACGTGTTTTCACTTTATTGGATTTTGAAACTTTGAAACATATTGACATTTCCGCATGTTTTCACTTTTCTATCGGAGATTGAACTTATTTTACCGTTTTAAATAATGAATGGTGGACGTTTATTTCTCTGTTGTGGAATGTTGGAAATTACTACCACGACTGTGTGTCGTGATGAGTGGCACTACGGTGACCAATACCGGCGGCCGACGGGATTGGAAATCGGGGTGTTACACTCTCCTCCGCAACCTCCTCATCATCTGGCTCTTTCTCCGCCTCAAGCACATCAGCAATAACCTGCTCGATCGCATCGGAAAAGATGAATTCCGTATCACTCTCCTTGAAAATCTGCATATCCCTCGGTTTCTTGCCCTCCACAATGCACTTCAACACGTACATCATGTTTTTCTGTGTCTCCTGGATATCAGTCATCCAATCTCGTAGACTATTGGCCATGCTGTACCGAGCCCTCTCCGCAGGAGATAAACTAGACAATGAGGGAACCGGAGGTGGTGCTGAAGATGAACCAGGCTCCTGGGGTGTCGCCGTCTCAGACTGTCCCGAAGGCTTACCCTTCTCTCTCTGTATTGGCCTCGGGTTCTTGGGCTTGTGATCTGCTCCATACTCAGGCACACCGGCATCGAGGCACAAACCGTGGATCAGGTGAGGGACGATCAAGCTCCGTGTATAAACCTTCTGATTGATCGAGATCTCGTCATACAAAGCTTGTCCTACATTCACATTCAGGCCAAACGTCAACGCATACAACATACCTAGGTCACCAATGTGAAAGTGTGTCAGGTTGTTCTTAGGCAACAACCGACTCTGAATGAATCGACACTGGACCTTCCAATCCTCCGTCCAGGTCGTGGTGACTAACTCCTTTCGGTCTCCTCCCGGTCTTAATGTCCAAGCCACATCCAGGCACACTCTTAACCGCAACTCCTCCAAAGGATCCTGTCCCAAACTCTGTCTATGCACAACCTCTTCCTTATAATCTCTCCCCTCGAAAGCCGCCAACCCATACTTTGCATTGATCACCTCCGGTGTAAACGGAACTTGGACTCCTCGAACCACAACCCCCTTCGATTCCAAGTCGGTTTCCGAACAATTGGCATAAAACTCCCGAACCAAGGAACTATTGACCGGGGTAGTTGGAATCGTCATCAAAGCGCCCCATTTCCGATCCTTAAGTAATTTAACGAAATCCGGATCGACCTTTTCCTCTAAAGTGGCCCTTTCTATCAACATCGTCCTCGAGAAATAGTGTTGTTTATACATATCGTGAGCTCTAGGGTTCACGAACCTACGAGGTAAGGGCATAGGGGGTACGGTTTTGGCTCTCTTTCTAGGTGGATCAGCCCTAGGTTCAACCGGCACATCTTCCCGTGTAGCTTCTACAACCTCCTCAACCCTAGACGAGGCTCCGCCTTGCTGAGCTCTAGGCATCCGTACCAAAGGAATATCGTCGTCCGTCTCAGAGTCTGAGGTTGGTTCATCTCTTAAGGTTGCCCTAGTTTGGGTGGCTCTAGGGGGTTGTTCTCGAATACTCACACCCCGGTTAGGATCAATTAAGGTACGATCAATCTCCTTACGCTTCTTCCCGGCCTCCCGGGCCACTTCCTTACCATGACGCTTCACAACTGCCTTCTTATGAACCATTTTCAAGCCTAGTCTACACCAAACAATCCCAATACGCACAAAAGATACCCGTTTAACATCCAAAGCGGGATTTCAAATCAACCAAACCACAACCACAACCATCCATGATCAATAACCAACCCATTCATCATCAACAGCATCACCCAACAAGAGTCAAGAATCAAAAACGAAAGAAAGAAAACAAATAAGATGACATTCAAGTGAACGAGCCGACCCAAAGATCGAACTCAGAAAAACGTGAAGAAAAACGAGAAAAGTTGTGACTAACTTACCGAGTAAGATGAGTAGATGCTGATCGAAATGAGGATTAGTCCAAACAAGCCCAAATGGCCTCCAAAAATCGGATTTTTTCTCTTAAAAGTCGGACTACAATGGGTGCTGATTCTCTAAAAATAGAGCGTGTTGGGAGTTTTGGTTATGAGAATCGAAGAGAGGGTATCAAAAGCGGTCTATAGCACTTGGAATCGCTCAAAATGGTTTAGAATGGAGGAATTTAGGGCAAAAGGAGGAAGAAAAACCGTTTTTCGCGTTTGAATATCCTGAAAAGTGAAGGTTCACTCGAAGAAGGGGTATATATAGACAGAGGGTGGACGCTCGTCCAACTCAGTGGACGGGCGTCCACTGGGAAATCAGATGAACTGGACGGCGTCCAGTTTAGTAGACGCTCGTCCAAAAGTTTAAATCACATACATGATTGGAGGGAATAAATCAGACGGGCGTCCAGGCTTAGTGGATGCTCGTCCAAAAATTGGTCATGGCGGACGGGCGTCCAGAGTTCTGGACGGCCGTCCAAGCAGGAAAATGCACAAAAATCATAAAATTCCCATATAACTCAAATTCAAAATTTCATCTCTTATTAAACTTAAATAAAACTTCAAAACTACAAATAAAAATCAAACGAAGTACATAAAATTTCTAGAAAATAAATAAAAACAAATAGAGAACAGTGGGTTGCCTCCCACCAAGCGCTTTTGTTTGACGTCGTTTGCTCGACGAAACAAACCTAACTAACGCTAGTCTGCATAAATCTCGTCCCAATCCACCAAACGGATGAGACGACGAAGCATATCAATAGCAGGAGGGAAATCATAGTCGTCTTGTACGCCCCAGTCATCTCCAGCTACCTCTAAACCTCTAAAATGTGAAGCCTGTAGTACCAGCGCTAGATCTGTCAGCATAGGGTCATTTAGGACCGTATATGGACGTCCTATAGCTTCCTGGAGCTCCTCAGTAGTGGAGTCACTACCTCCCGAACAGCGGGGGACAATGAGAACATAGGTGATGGTCTTCGTACGGATACTAAGCTCAAAATCTACGTGCAAGACTATAGTGCCTCCTGGTCCATCAGCTACTGTAATTAGTGGGATCCGACTAATGATGGGGAACTCCTCCGGAAGAACTCCGTAATCCATATCTAAAAAGCAAACTAACTGACAGATATAAACAGAAAAACTTAGTCAACTAAGACTTTATTAAACTAAAACTTAAATAAATATAATACTAATAGCCAGAATTTAACTAATATAATAAGGGATATCTAGGATGCCTCCTAGTAGCGCTTTTGGTTAATGTCGTTAGCTCGACACTGTTGAAGTCTAGCCCGGATCAGGCCATTTGACTTTTCTGCCAGCCACTACCTCGTGTAAGCTCTGATCAATATTGTGGCCGCAGAAATAGCACCTAACACATGGGGTTAAATTCTTTATAGCTTTCCAGACACGTTTAAACTTCCCCATTGTTGACTTCCTCGTCTTCTGAAGCTCCTGATGACATTTCTGTTGGCGCTCCTTCCAATATTCTTCCATATCCCAACTACCAGCTAGAACTTCTTCAGATTGACCATCACCGTCATCCTCAGAGAAAAGATCGGGTGGAAACTCGTCTAATTCTTCGACTGTTGTAGCACCACATCCAAGGATATCGAGGAACCGAACAGTCAAAGGCTTGTCTTTAGGCTCACCAATGTAGTGTTTGCACCTCTGTCCATTCACTCGAAACGGCTGGTCACCATAACCTCGTAGTTCTAGAACGCCGCCAGGAATAATTTTGAGAATTTCAAAGGGACCGGACCAACGTGTCCTCAACTTCCCAGGAAACAAATGTAACCTAGAATTGTAAAGAAGAACTTGTTCTCCGACTTGAAATTCTCTCTTCTTAATCTTAGCATCGTGGATTAGCTTCATCTTATCCTTACTAATCCTGGCACTTTCGTAAGCCTGGAGTCTGAATTCGTCTAGCTCATGTAACTGCTGTAGTCGATGTTTTCCACAAGATTGGGAATCAAAGTTCAGAAACTTTGTAGCCCAATAAGCTCTATGCTCCTAACTCGACAGGCAGATGACATGGTTTCCCGTAGACCATTTGATATGGAGATGTACCCATAGGAGTTTTATAGGCGCTTCGTAAGCCCAAAGTACATCATCCAATTTCAAACTCCGATCCTTTCTATGACCGTTTTTACCGTCTTCTCCAGGATTTTCTTGATGCTTTGGTTGCTCCTTTCAACCTGACCACTAGTCATCGGATGATATGGTGTGCCAGTTTTGTGACGAACACCATACTTCTCAAGGACTTTCTCTAGGGGTCGGTTGCAGAAATGCGTCCCTTCATCACTGATCAAGGCTCGTGGACATCCAAACCGCACAAAGATATTCTTCTTTAAGAATTTCATTACCGTCTTATGATCATTGTGAGGAGTGGCTTGAGCCTCTACCTATTTCGACACGTAATCTACGCAGACTAAGATGTATTTATTACCGCAAGATGATGGGAATGGTCCCATAAAATCGATACCCCACACATCAAAGACTTCGCATTCTAGGATGGGTTTCAAAGGCATGTCAAAACGCCTTGTTAGAGTACCGGTTCTTTGGCACCTATCACAAGCTTTACAAAAAGCTTCTGTATCTTTAAAGATCGTAGGCCAATAGAAACCGGATTGAAAGATCTTAGCAACGGTCTTCCACGGACCAAAGTGACCCCCAGTGGGTCCACTGTGGCACTGCTCAATAATATCCCGTTGCTCAGACTCAGGAACAAATCTTCTAAGCAAACCATCTTTACAGATCTTGAAAAGATAAGGTTCATCCCAAACGAAATATCTCAGATCAGAGAAGAACTTTTTCTTCTCCTGATAAGACATTTCCGGATCAAGATAACGGGCATGAAGGTAGTTCACTATGGAAGAATACCACGGAACATCGGGAGGACAACCGTCTATCAACATAATGTTTTCTAGAGGAAAGTAAAGATCTATATCATCTGGATCATACTTTTCCTCACTTAACATTCTAGAAACGTGATCAGCCACTACGTTTTCACTGCCCTTTTTGTCCTTAATTTGAACGTCAAACTCTTGTAGGGTCAATATCCAACGTAGTAAGCGCGGTTTAGCCTCTCTCTTGGTCATCAGATAACGCAAAGCAGCGTGATCAGTCCACACAATCACTTGAGCTCCTAACAAGTAACTACGAAACTTGTCCATAGCAAAAACTACGGCCAAAAGCTCCTTTTCAGTAGTGGTATAGTTAACTTGAGAGGGGTTCAATGTGTGACTGGCGTAATAGATAGGCTGGAATTTCCCCTTGATCTTTTGTCCTAGAACAGCACCAACAGCATAGTTTGATGCGTCGCACATAAGCTCAAAAGGTAGGTTCCGAAATCAAGCGATATAAGAATTGGAGCGAGATATTAAACGGTCCTTGAGCTCCTCAAACGCTTGCTTGCGGCTCTCATCAAAATTAAACTCAACGTCTTCCTTTAGTAAAGTGGACGGGGCTTGGCTATCTTGGAGAAGTCTTGAATGAATCTTCGTAGAAACCGACATGTCCAAGAAAACCTCTAACTTCACGTACATTCTTGGGGTAGCTCATCTTCTCGATAGCTTCCACTTTTGCCCCGTCAACTTCTATACCTCTGGCTGAGATCTTGTGGCCAAGAACTATTCCCTCATCTACCATGAAATGGCATTTCTCCCAATTAAGTACTAAGTTCTTTTCCACACATCTGGATAACACTTGATCTAGATTGTCAAGGCAATCATCAAAAGACTGACCAAAAACCGAAAAATCGTCCATAAAAATGTAGCTGGGGCATTGCAGAGACCAAATGGCATTCGCCTGTATGCGAATGTACCATAAGGGCAGGTAAAAGTGGTCTTTTCTTGGTCAGCTGGATCAATGGGTATCTGGAAGTATCATGAATATCCATCTAGGAAGCAATAGAATGCGTGTCCCGCCAGACGCTCAAGCATCTGGTCAATGAATGGAAGGGGAAAGTGATCTTTCATTGTTACCTCATTGAGCTTTCGATAATCGATGCAGACTCTGTAACCAGTGACAAGTCTCAATGCAATTTCCTCTCCCTTCTCATTCCTCTCAATTGTAATTCCACCTTTCTTGGGAACTACTTGAGTCGGGGAAACCCATTCACTATCCACGATGGCATAAATGATTCCCATGTCCAAAAGTTTGATGATTTCCTTTTTAACAACTTCTTGCATATGAGGGTTGAGCCTTCTCTGGGGCTGTCTAACACATTTCGCACCCTCATTCGTCTTGATCTTGTGCATACAGATGTCAGGAGATATTCCTCTGATATCTCCTACTTGCCAACCAAAAGCTTTTTCATTTTTCTTCAAGACGTTGATAAGTTTCATTTCCTCTAAACGAGAAAGCTTGGCAGATATAATCAGTGGAAGCTTGTCACCTTCTCTTAAAAACACATACTTAAGATGTTTAGGCAACGGCTTCAACACCAAATCTGTAGGGGGGTCTTCTAAACTCGACATGAGATCTCCACTTTTCAACTCAATGTCACTGAGTTTACTCTGTGGTCCCACTGCCAAAGCTTCTCCTTCCAACAATTCTTCCTCAAAATCACCGCTAATTGATCTAGATTAACAACACCATGAGTATTTAAATTATCAACCGCCGCTCATATTCAAACTTCTACACCATGACTTGCTTATCCATATAATCGGTGAAATCATCCGTCATATAATCAATGGAAAAGCCGGTTGGAGGGCCAGAGGGTACTTGAATGGACTTTAAGATATTGTAACTCACCTCTTGATAACCAACTCGGATAGTCACGTGCCCACCATCGCAATCGATGAGGGCTCTAGCTGTAGATAAGAAAGGTCTTCCAAGAATCAGGGGGACGTTTTCGTCTTTCTCTATATCTAAAACATACCAATCAACTGGAAAGGTAAATCTATCAATCTGAACCAAAACGTCTTTCAGGATCCCTGAAGCTTTCTTAGAAGATCTATCAGCGAATTGTAAACTCATAGCAGTGGGTTCTAGTAGGCTTTGTAAACCGAGCTGTTTGCACACAGACATTGGCATAAGACTTATAGAGGCACCTAGATCACACAGAGAATTAGGGAAAACTAGACCTCCCATCAATACTGTAAGTACGAACTTGCCAGGGTCACCTCTTTTAATTGGTAAGTTTTCATAATTAATCATGGAGCAATCCTCACCAATTTGCCTTTCCATGCCTGCTAACTTCTTTTTCGAAGACACAACATCCTTGATAAATTTTGTATACTTAGGCATCTCGACCAAGACATCTGATAATGGGAGATTCAACTGAGTATTTTTCAAAAGGTTTAGCACATTTTCATACTTCTTATCCTCACTCAAGGGAATGTTGTTCTTTCTCGGTGGAAATGGAAGTTTCTTAAGGTCATTCTCAGAAAAGACTTTCTTTGAGGACGCACTTACAGCTCTGTCTTCTAGATCCTTCCAACGAACAGCTTTTTCAGATTTCTTAGTAGTCAGGGGATCAGCCTCCTGACTTTCGCTTGCTTTTTCAGTCCTCAAGGGGTCAGCCACCTGAGGATCTCCAGCTTTTTCACCTCTCAGGGGATCAGCCACCGAGTTTTCTCTTGCAGTTGAGGGGAGTGTAGGTGCTCGGCTTCCCTCCCCGCCTTATCAATGGCGGGGAGGGGCTAGTGGTTTCCACGATGGGAAGGACCACTAACTTGAGTACCGCTCCTCAGATTCATTGCACTGGCCTCCTCTTTACCGTATTGAATTGTTGGCACGAGGTCAGTACATGGGCCTTTGTTCAAGTCAGCCTGAGCAACTTGACCACCCTTCGGATTCTTCTCGGTGAAACTGGGCAGCTGCCCTGGGGGTCTAGAAGCTAACTGTTCAGCCAGTTGCCCAATTTGTCTCTCAAGATTCTTCATTGATCTACTTTGCTCCTCCAACTTGGCTTCAAGATTGTTAGATTGGGAGGAGCTTTGAGAGTTTTGGAAATTTGAAGAATAGGACTGGCTGGGCCGACTTTGAAATTGAGAGTTTGAATTGGAAGGCAAATTCTGATTGAATTTTTGCGTAGGATTGGAAAAATTCGAGTTTTGGTTCTGATTAAACCCAGGGTTTCTATTGAAATTCTGATTCGAATTAAAATTCGAATTAGGATTGAAATTTGAAGATGGATTAAACCCTTGGTTTTGAAAATTGCCCTGGCCAGGAAACTGATTGAACCTTGGATTATTCTGGCCATAGAATGCATTTACTTCCTCCGCATTCTGTCCGTTCACAGGACAGAATTTAGAAGTGTGCCCCACCTCGTCACAATTCTGACATGTGACTTGATTGTACTGTCCATAATCATGGACAGCATTCACTTGATAAGGTGCAGGGGGATTAAATTGGCACTGGCCATTCATATGGCCAGTCTGACAGCAGTTTTCGCAGTATAGAACCTGAGGGTTCTGTGGAAAAGAAGAAGTTTGATTTATCGGGTTTAGAACTTGAGATGGTGCCATCTGCTTCTGCAGCATGGCGATCAAACTTTGCAAATTGACTTCCTCAACCTTGGGAGGAGGAGGAGCTTGAATTGCTTGATAAGAGGGGCGTAGTTGTACTTTGCGATGTCCTCAAACAATGCCCATCCCTCTTCCGGTGTTTTCTTCGAAATGCCCCACCGTAAGAACTATTGACCATGCCCTTGGTGAGCTCGGTCAATCCACCGAAGAATGTATTGACTTGCCTTTCCAAAGGTGGCAAGCCATGGTGGGGACACTTTCTAAGAAGAGACTTGAATCTCTTCCAACATTCGAAGAAGGATTCATTCTCTTTCTGATAGAAAGTGAATATTTCATTTAAACACTGGGCCGTCTTTGAAGGTGGAAAATATTGACTCAAGAACTCCTTTTCGAGTTCTGCCTGTGTGTAATAGATTCAGAGGGGAGAGAGGTGTACCACTCTTTAGCCTCTCCCTTCAAAGAAAATGGGAAAAGTTTCAGCTTGATGGCATCCTCACTTACTCCTTGGATGCGTGTAGTGCCGCATATCTCTAGGAATGTATGCAAGTGGGTATGCGGATTCTCTGATTGATAACCATGAAAAATAGATGCATGCTGCATCATCTGAATAAGTCCCTGTTTTAACTCAAAGGTTTGTGCGGTAATGGCTGGAATAACAATAGCCGGGTTGACTTTGACTTCGCCTGGCATGGCGTAGTCTGCCAATGTACGTCTATTATTAGCGGCCATTTTCACAAAATCAGTGATTTCTCTTGCTAGTTGATCTTCAAGATCTCGCTCGGCTCTGTCTGCCAGAACCGCTGAACGGAAAATCCGCCTGTTTGGCCGGACTACGGTTCGCTCGGGTTCAGGGGTGTATAATAACGGTCACTTTTGACTCCGAGTTTGCATAAACCGGACCAAAAACAAGTGGTTGAAACCTAAAAACTAAGAAATGAAAGCCTAAACTAAAAATTATAAACCTAAAGAACAGAAAGGGAAAGAAGAAAAGGAAACAAAAGTATTGAAGAGAACAGGACCAGACGGACGTCCAAGAGTTTGGACGGGCGTCCGGATGGAATTGAGATCGGACGGGCGTTTAGTGGACCAAACGCTCGTCTGCACGGCAGAATACTTGGACGGGCGTCCGAAACCTACGGACGCTAGTCCAAGCGAGTAAAAGTGGTTCAGGATCGAAGACTTTCTAGCAAACGGGCGTCCAGTTGTCAGACGTCCGTTTAGAAACGGGAAAGCAAGAACAGAAAAGAAAAATTTGCAGAAAAGAACAGATAAAAGAAGAGAAGAGAAGAGAACTAATCACAAGGGAACCTTAAACCCTAATCTAAAACCCTAATTAACTAATTACCTAAACGTTTATCAACTAAAAACAGGAATTTAAAACGAAATAAAAACAGGACAAACAAAAACAAACATAAAAACGGAAAAACAAAACTAGACAACCGTCCGGTTCCCCGGCAACGGCGCCAAAAACTTGTCACGGAATTTATTAACACAAAACAAGTAATAATCCGGTTAACCTCAAGTATAAGGATCGTAGTAATAGTGGTTAATGCCGGGTCGATCTTACGGGGAACTGGCGATTGTGAATTCTAGTTTTTATTCCTAACTAACCTATGTCACGTTTACTAAACTAAACAGCGGATAAAACTAAACAGAACTGAAAATAAAACTTAACTAAAACGTAAAACTGGACATAATATATGATCTAAAGCCAGGAAGGATATGTTTCGAACCAATTTAAACTAAACTAAATCTAAGATGCAATAGAAAGAACTAACTAAGCTAAGTAATTCAATTTCAAGGGATTTTAAATCAATAATTTTACGAGACGAACAAGCAATTGATCCACCTATCCTATCAATATTCAGTTTCGATTCAGATTATTTCGTGATTACTAATCAAGTTGTGATTCACCTATTCAAAGGTATGAACCCTAATTTCTTAGGCAAGTTCGTCTATTAATCTCTATCTTTCGATCTAAAGATTAACGCTCTCAAATCAAGGTGTGAAATCTCCCAATTTCTAACCTAGAAATCTAACCTAATAACTCTCGTTAATTAGATCAAATATCTATTCTTTATCATGGTGATCTAAAGTCTAACTTGATTTTCATCAATTAAACAATCAATAAAGCAAGCATCTTTCGATATAAATTTGCAATAACAACGTAAAGCATGATAAAGGAACAACTCGTAATAGATACTCACAAAATAACCACGAAAAGAAACTGAATTGTTGAATCGGACGGCTTCACAACGCTTGTTCAATGGAGGCCTAGCCTCTTAGCATCCTCTTCAAGATCGAATTATTGAAGTAAAAGTACATAAAAAGTGTTTAGAACTACTAGAAAACTAAGAACAATGAAATCTCAGCCGCCCCTAGGGTTTAGGGTTTTCAATATATCGTGTATTGTGAGGAAAAACGCGCTGATATTTATAGAAGATTAAGTCGGTTTCAGCATGTCGGCCGACGGACGCCCGTCTGGAAAGGATGAACGCCCGTCCAGCTTGTGAAATCTTCTTTGAGTCGGGCCGAGTCACAACCAGACGCCCGTCTGCCAGCGTCCACTCCTGCGTCCAAACTTCCTGAATCAACTTCCCATTCCTGGACGCTCGTTCACTTCAGTAGACGCTCGTCCACTATGGACGCCGCCGGCTTCCCCGGACGCCGCCCGCATCGAATTTAATCTAGATTTCTTGAACTTTATCTATTTTTCTTATCTCATTCCTTCATTATCTCTTTTATCTTCAATTACCTCGAACTTAATCAACTCTTGAGCATCTTTTGAGCCTCAAACATGTATCTATAACACATAAAAACATCGCAAAATGTAATAACGCTCAAATGATCATAAAATCATAATTAAAACACATAAATCAACCTATTTTGCGATTATCTCTTTTAAAATATCATTTGCTCAATATTTCCATTAAACACTTGTTTCTTATACAAATTCATACAAATATGAGGGAAATTACCATAAAATATAGCGTTATAAATCGTATAAAATCACCCTTAACAGGGACAAAACCAGGAACGGTTACATTTGAATTTCAAATACAAGTCACATGCATTCCTACCTATAAATGGAGGACTTTCAACTCAGAAAAAGATGATGATGATTGATGAACTTTAAGAGAAAAATATAAGAGTAATTCTGAGCTGAAAAACACCCTGCTGAACCTACTGAGCTTAAGGCTACTGATCCAGATAAATTTTTCAAGTATATTCTATATTCAAGTTACATCAAGCATACACACTTGAAGACTGCAAGCTGCTGATTATATCATCCTAATCAAGCTGCTGCAACTGAATCATTTACTTGATTCATTCTTTATTTTATAAAGAACCTGCTGAAGACAGTGAAGCACAGTTGTGTGAAAGACTGTTGATTGTGGTGGAGCTGGTGAAGAGGCAATCCTACCCTTCAAGGACCAGTGTAAGACTTAGAAGCAGCAATCCTACCTGTTCCCAGTTTTTAGTTTGTGAAGCCATAGTCATTGGTGAAGGACAAGCAACCTTAGGAATCTTTGTAACAGCTACATCAAAGATCTCTAGTGAATTACCTCCAACATCACAGGAGAAGAGTGGACTGATAGGATTACACCACCTGGAACCACTATAAAATCTGCCTACTTACTTTCTGCACTTACATCTACTGAATCTAGCAACTGAACTCACACACATACACTACTGAGTATCTAATACTTAGTATCATATTTAACAACAAGTAATAAAACTTAATTTTGATATAATTCCGCTGCACAAATTCAGTAAACTAAACTGTCAGTAGACTACTGCGTTTATCGACGGGCTGCGAGGGTGTCGCGGACTCGGGGTGTCGCCAGGTCGTCGAAGTTGCTTTGAGTTTGTTAACTCCAAAAGTTTTAAGTGTTAAGTTTATTCACCCCCCCCCCCCCCTCTAAACTTAACCAAAGTCTTTTCAAGGGACCAACAAGGATGATGTGACCATGGCAGCCGTGATTGTGTAGACAGACGAGGCTTTACCGGAGTATATGGTGTTGCCGGACATACTTGCCCGAGAAGGAGACTACGGCGAATATTTGTTTTGTTTTGTTTTTATTTTTTTTTAAATAAAAGGGTTAGGGTTTAGGAAAAATTAACATAATGAGAGAGAGAAATGATATTGCACAGCTACCATATCACAGTTCAAATTGTATTGTTGTTTCATTGATTTGATTCAATAGTAGAGATACAGATATATAGGCCTTTAGCTTCTTGGCCGACAAGTCACATAATAAGATAAATACATGATGGGAGTCAACTTTACGTGACTCCGGTGCATTAATTACCCCCGTTTACCACACTTTCAGCACAATTTTGGGTGAATTAGACCGTTTTCGGGTTGTTATCATGAGCTTATGGCACGGGGAATGAATCCGTTGCTCTGATGGATTATTACCCCTTTTTGTTGAGATTAACTCCATTCCTGAGCACTTTTACCCTCCGGAATTGTTTGGATGTTTTTGGTTGTTGATGATGTTGAAGGGTATTGGTGTCTCGAGGACCCGGAATATGAAGATTTGTGGTGAAAAGCATTATCGAGGCAAGAAGAGGGGTCAAAAAGGAAGAAAAGTGAAGATTTGGGGAGACAGGGGCCCAAACGCCCGTTTAAACCATCCAAACGCGCGTTTCAGAAGTCCAGAAATGATTCAGAGTTGAAGCCTCCCAAACGTACGTTTGAAACCACCTTAAACGAGCGTTCCAAGTCACCCAAACGCGCGTTTGAACCTTCTAAACGCGCGTTTCAGACGAAGAACAGTCAAGTTCCTGCCCAGAAATGATGTGTAACGCGCGTTTCAACTATGCGAAACGCGCGTTTGAAGATTCCAAACGTCCGTTCCAGCCTCCAAACGTGCGTTTGGACCGATTTTTCTGCAGATTTTTCTCCCACCTATAAATACCCCCCTTAGACTATTTCTTGAGATATCTAGTTTCCTTAGCAAAACTCTACCCATTTCTAGCTCAATTTTTGTAATAGATTAGAATACTTTCTCTTAGTGTACATCAACATTATCGTAGCTTAATCTTTCTATTTCTTAGCTTAGATTTCCATTCCAAACACTAAGAGACCGCCTTTTAATTACTTCTCTATTTTGTACTTTTTTGGATCTCAACTCGAATTTCTGCAAATTAATGGTATATTTCTCGTCTCTTGTACTTGTTATGGCTTTCATTTACTGTCTTGTGTATGTTTTAACTAGTGTAATGAGTAGCTAAACACCTACATAGTCGAATCATGTGAAAATTAGTGAAATCACCCTTTGGGTGATGAAATTGGGAGTGGGTAGTGCTTTTTATTGTTGTATTTTGCATATTTCACGTCTTAGAACTTGTTATAACGGATTTGGGCTAGATTGATCACCTAGGTCAAAATCACACACATCAATCTTGAGAGTTGTTCAGATAGGGAGATGTGGGAAAAGGGTTCTAAGATCGCATTGTAGTGCGAGGTTACTCGTTTTAACGTTTAAACGGCTCTCGTGCATAAATTGTCTTGTGAAGGAATCTTTCTTAGGAAAGGTTAGTTGACTTGGCATAAGGTGTTGGGGAAGAGTTGTTCAGACCTTAGCACCGGGATTAGGAGTACGTACCCGTGAAATTGAATGTAAGAGTTCGTCGTTTTTGCACACTCCCGATTTTGTCGTTCCTTTGGGTGAAACTAGCTATTTTGACCATGGTTCGGCTATGTCTCTTTATCTATCTTTAAAACCTAGTAGTCTAATCTTCTTTCTTTCTATCTTATCTGCAACCTTGTTAGTATAGATCGCTTTATTGTCGTTGTAGTTACAAATACTTTAAAATCATTGATCACCTAGACTAAGCATTACGTTCACTTTGGTTCTTGCAAACACTTTTCCCTTGGGTTCGACCTCGTACTCCTGTAGCTATTCTAGCAATCGAACCGGTACACTACCGGTTAGAGAGTTAGTTTGCCCACGGTTTCGAGTCTTTATAAATTGTTTTGAAGGGTGAATTTTAGCTCCAATCAAAATGGCGCCGTTGCCGGGGAATTGTGTGCTATTTGTGATATCTTGCAAGTGAACCGAAAGCTTAGGCCTAGGTTGTTTTCTTTTTTTTCTTTTTCTTTTTTTCCTTGATGATGGTTTTTTGTTGAAAGTCACACTACCTATTGCGGTGGTGGTGGTGACTAGATACTGTGATTGTGTTCTTGTTGTTTTCTGAGATCTTGCAGTTTGAGCTTAAATGGATGGATTTTTCGATCAATACTACTCACCTTAACAACAATACCCCTACCAACCTCAGGCACCTGAACAAAGTTATCAACAACGCTTCTTGCCTCACCTCAATATCAACAAGCGAGTAACCAAGGTTCATGGGCTTATCGGTGCCCAGTGCATGCCAAAGTCAAAATTATGGTTATTCAAGTTATGAGCCACAACATTATGAGGGTTGTCCGAACCCTAGTGCTTATCGGGATTACGGTGTTCATACTCAACGTGTTGATAGCTTCACCCGATTCAGCCACTTGATCGAGTTTGGCATGGCAAGAGGCCTACTACTCACCTCCAATGAATCAAAGTCAGTATGATCAGTTCCCCCATTCCACAAGAAGACTTCACCGACATTCAAATAGAGCGGATTAATTTTTTATTGAACGAGAGTTTGATTCAAATGAAGAAGGATATGCAAGAGTTCGATAGAAGATTTGACTCCGACGTAAGAAATCTTAAAGACCAGATGGGGCAATTGATTGAAAAGATGAGGCATGAGAAAGAGGAAGAGACATGTGCAATAGCGGTGGTCCGGGATGATGATGTTATCACTGAAAAAGTTCAGGTTAAGAGTGAGGTTGATGATTCAGTTTGCCATGATGAGATTTATGAGCCAGATAGTGAGTTGGGATTGCTCATAGTGCCACCTCCTATTGCGATATTTGATTATGGCAAGTTTCACGTTCTACCTATTGCACCTTCACCCCTTGAGATGAAAATTGATGATACCTTGGTGGAATGTGTGGTGGAACCGACCATTGTTATGACTGAGCAAGAATTTTTTGGTGATGAAGATAGCTCGTTTTGGGATGAAGAGGAGTTGCAAGACTTGGAAATGGAGGAGGTGCAACTTTTATCTATTACACTGTCTCCCGATGAAATACGAGATGATGACTTGGAGGGGTGTACGATAGATTTGAGCACACTGTTTGATGAGACACAATTAGAGTCGAAAGAGAAACTGGGATCGCCCATTTCACCCTCACTCCCAATTGAAGTAAATGAAGATGTCGTTATGAAGAGTGTGGTGAAATCGTATGAGACTGAAGAGCCATTTATGGTAGAACTACCGGGAGAAGTGGAGATTATTAGCATGCCGGTCCCGGATTATTACACTCTTCCACCTTGTGTTGATGAGTATTATGCGATTGATTTTGCGTACTTACCGGTAGATAGAGCTCATAGAATTTGTAAAAGGGGACAACTACCATGGAATGGCAATTACAAGAAGAAGGTGATGAGAGATTTTGACAAAGGAGGATTCCCGAGTTGGGAAGAGGTAACATCGAGGGCCATGAGAGGTAAGTTTCTAGCGAACTCGGTTTCCGTGATGCTTGCTATTTTTAGTCTTCTTGAGTTGTTGATCTTTTTGAGCTCAGATTTTGGTTGATGGTTTTGGTGATACTTGTTTGAAATAAAATATTTGAATTGTTGTTTTGAGTCTTTTGAGGTATGAGTCCGTTTAGTGCCACTACGTCGATGCTAACGACGTTAAACAAAGCACTTCTACCTTTTCTCGCCTGTGCCAGTAGTATATCTTTAGAAAAATTGGCACCGTATAAGTCATCTTGTCGAGCCAACGACGTAAAACAAAGGCGCTTGGGGGAGGCAACCCACCTTTTTGGTAGTAATAATGTGTTTGGAGTGGTCTTTGGGTGCAAGAGGGGAGAGTTTTGCCTTAAAAGAGAAGTTGGGGTGATAATTTCTTTTGGTTCCGGCTCTTGTACGTAGACGGGGATGTTTTTATGTGAGCCTCTGTGGCTTTATTTTATGCGTGGATGCTCTGTGTTTCTTTTGATTATCTTTACATCCAGTGTGATTCCCGTCTAGTATGCTTGATATGCTTCGAGTCGTTATTTGTGGCATGGCTTCTATTTTTATATATCTCGTATCTATCACCATATATTGGCACGTGGACTTTTCCCGTGCATGTGTTTGCCTTGGTTTTTGTTTCTATGGTTTTAGATACTCGAGATGGAGCTTACTAGAAGATGTCACGTGGGATACTAGTGTGCCTTTCTGCCAGGTTTTTGGTCAAACAGCTAAGTCTTTTACTCTTTTTATCTCCCACACACTGAGGACAGTGTTTCGTTTAAGTGTGGGGTGGGGGACTTAGCCGTCTTCTTGTTTTTGTTGTTAAATGTGCTATATATGTGGTATGCTTAGCCTATGACCGGGCTCGAGTCGATTTTTGGGTAATTTTTTAAAATTTTTTCAAGGGTTTTTAACACCGTGTTGTTTGTGTTATTTTCACATTCAAGTGATAACCACCTTAGTAGGGCCCGAACGTGTACACTGCGGTTTGATATTATCTTGAGAATGGAGTCTATTAATTTCACGTAAGCTACACTTTGTACCCAATTTGATTACTACCACATCTCATATCACTGGTCTCGAGACGAAATAGAAAGGTTTACCTAAGTAGGACACGGGATGACGGTTATGGCGTCTCTTTGACCAACCAGAGCCAAATAAGCCTTATCCCGAAACGTTAGACCTTCGTAGCCCCTCTCAGCCTTGATAGAATGGTCTGACCACCATTCGTTTATAGCCGTTTTGTTACTTAGTCAGAAACCTACCTTGAGCCTTAATTATGGTCACATTTCCTTCATTTACACCTTACGAGTAGACTTAGTTTTTTGTTAGGCCACACTTGCCAAGGCAAGTGTGGGGTGGGGGAAAATGATGTTTTGATGGGTTGGTGTTTTCTTGGTTTGGAGCTATAAGGAGAAGAGGAGCTAAGTTGGCCCTAGTGTTTGGGTTGGCCCAAAAAGAAAAGAAAATGATAAAAAATTGCTTCTTTCTCGTCAAAAAAAAAAAAATCAAGATCAAAGCTCAAAATAATCTGAAAAGCCCTCAAGGAATAAGAGTTTGAAGTGTATATAAATAAAGGGTTGGAAACAAAGGGATGAGCTCAAAAGTTATAGTTATGATGATTAAGGGTTGGGATAGTGAGATAGGTTCTAATGTATTCGATCTCGCCTCATGATACTTGAAACATAGTTGAGTGTGGCAATGAGTTCGGGTATGTTGGTATGCTATGGTTCCCAAAGTGTTTAATTAAACAAAAAGGAGTTTGGATGGTTTGTATGGTAGAATAAGGTGGTACACTTGTTGATTAAGTTCACTCGTACTTCTTTTTCTCCAGTTCCCAAAATATCCTTTTCGATTAACCGGAATTACCCTAGCCTAACGTTATAACCTTTCAAGTCCTACCCGATTGTGTCCAAACTTAGTGACCTTGATTAGTGGAGAGGGTGGTTGGTATGAGACGGCTGGTAGGCTTTTGGTCGGGATTCAAGCCCCGACAATCATTTTGAGCACTTGGCTTTGGCTTGGCACCACACACACTCCATTTTCTTGATAATGTTATACCGGTGTGTATATGTTCGTGTGTCTTACTTTGTGGTTACCTCGAGAGTGTGAGTAGTAGCACCTACATCACAACGTTGAATCCCTTGGTTGGTTTTAAAACGCCTAATTTACTCGAGGGTGAGCAAAGGCTAAGTGTGGGGTGGTTGATGGGAGTCAACTTTACGTGACTCCGGTGCATTAATTACCCCCGTTTACCACACTTTCAGCACAATTTTGGGTGAATTAGACCGTTTTCGGGGTGTTATCGTGAGCTTATGGCACGGGGAATGAATCCGTTGCTCTGATGGATTATTACCCCTTTTTGTTGAGATTAACCCCATTCCTGAGCACTTTTACCCTCCGGAATTGTTTGGATGTTTTTTTGTTGTTGATGATGATGAAGGGTATTGGTGTCTCGAGGACCCGGAAGATGAAGATTTGTGGTGAAAAGCATGATCGAGGCAAGAAGAGGGGTCAAAAAGGAAGAAAAGTGAAGATTTAGGGAGACAGGGGCCCAAACACGCGTTTAAACCATCCAAACGCGCGTTTCAGAAGTCCAGAAATGATTCAGAGTTGAAGCCTCCCAAACGCGCGTTTGAAACCACCTTAAATGCGCGTTCCAAGTCACCCAAACGCGCGTTTGAACCTTCTAAACGCACGTTTCAGACGAAGAACAATCAAGTTCCTGCCCAGAAATGATGTGTAACGCGCGTTTCAACTATGCGAAACGCGCGTTTGAAGATTCCAAACGCCCGTTCCAGCCTCCAAACGTGCGTTTGGACCGATTTTTCTGCAGATTTTTCTCCCACCTATAAATACCTCCCTTAGACTATTTCTTGAGATATCTAGTTTCCTTAGCAAAACTCTACCCATTTCTAGCTCGATTTTTGTAATAGATTAGAATACTTTCTCTTAGTGTACATCAACATTATCGTAGCTTAATCTTTCTATTTCTTAGCTTAGATTTCCATTCCAAACACTAAGAGACCACCTTTTAATTACTTCTCTATTTTGTACTTTTTTGGATCTCAACTCGAATTTCTGCAAATTAATGGTATATTTCTCGTCTCTTGTACTTGTTATGGCTTTCATTTACTGTCTTGTGTATGTTTTAACTAGTATAATGAGTAGCTAAACACCTACATAGTCGAATCATGTGAAAATTAGTGAAATCACCCTTTGGGTGATGAGATTGGGAGTGGGTAGTGCTTTTTATTGTTGTATTTTGCATATTTCACGTCTTAGAACTTGTTATAACGGATTTGGGCTAGATTGATCACCTAGGTCAAAATCACACACATCAATCTTGAGAATTGTTCAGATAGGGAGATGTGGGAAAAGGGTTCTAAGATCGCATTGTAGTGCGAGGTTACTCGTTTTAACGTTTAAACGGCTCTCGTGCATAAATTGTCTTGTGAAGGAATCTCTCTTAGGAAAGGTTAGTTGACTTGGCATAAGGTGTTGGGGAAGAGTTGTTCAGACTTTAGCACCGGGATTAGGAGTACGTACCCGTGAAATTGAATGTAAGAGTTCGTCGTTTTTGCACACTCCCGATTTTGTCGTTCCTTTGGGTGAAACTAGCTATTTTGACCATGGTTCGGCTATGTCTCTTTATCTATCTTTAAAACCTAGTAGTTTAATCTTCTTTCTTTCTATCTTATCTGCAACCTTGTTAGTATAGATCACTTTAGTGTCGTTGTAGTTACAAATACTTTAAAATCATTGATCACCTAGACTAAGCATTACGTTCACTTTGGTACTTGCAAACACTTTTCCCTTGGGTTCGACCTCGTACTCCTGTAGCTATTCTAGCAATCGACCCGGTACACTGCCGGTTAGAGAGTTAGTTTGCCCACGGTTTCGAGTCTTTATAAATTGTTTTGAAGGGTGAATTTTAGCTCCAATCAATACATAATTATAATAATTTTAGATTGAATCTAACACTACAAAAAAATACCTTTTTTGCTACACTACAGCTTGCCACGCCACAAAATAAGCGCCGCAAAAAATGAACCTGTAGCGTCACTTTTTATGAGCGTCGCAAAAAAGTTGTTTTCGCGTCACTGTTTTATCAAAAAAATTACAGTAAAGGTACCTTTTGTGTCGCTCGTAAACAGTGACGCAAAAGGTAACTTTTTGAGGCGCTTTTTCGCTGGAGCGTGGCAAACAAAAGTGTAGCAAAAAGGTATTTTTTTAGTAGTGTGTTCTGACAGGGTACCTCCCAATCATAGCCCAAACACACATAAAACACATACCTCAATTAAACGCCCAAATGATTCCAAAAAAAAAAAAGAAAGAAAAGAAAAGACACCACCATAACCAAAACACAATCTTAAGCAAAATACTACTCCATGTGTAAAGCAAATAAATACTATAGAAACCTAGCAGAGCATATCTAATAATACATTCACCAATGTGTTCTTTTTTTTTTCCCGAAACGAAAGAAATTTTATTAAAACAACAGAATTACAATCGGACAACTGCCGGAACAGCACCGAGCAACCGTCGGACCACCACCAGCCTACTACTGGTAGAGCTGAGCAAAATAAACAGTAAACCAATCCAAACCGTATGCCGATCCAAACCAATCTGAATTAACCAAACCAATAACAAACCAAATGAATTGGTTTGGTTTGGAATCAAACCGAATTGCATTGGGTTGGTTTCGGATATTTTTAATTATACCCAACCCAACCCAATCCAAACCAAACCAATTTTTTTATACATTAATTATATATATTATACCCATTACCCAACCGGTCCAATATAACCCTTATTTTTTTCTTCATTATAACCAATTATGACAATCTTAGACTCTCGGCCTTTGCCTCTTTTGATGTAAATATGTAAATCAATAAATGCATGTACGTAAGTATGCAACTATGGAGGATTGATCGTAGTTGAATTATATTGTAATGTGTTTGTTACTTGTTAGTTGTTTTAAGTTTTTTAAATCATTTTGGTTTGTAATTTATTTTAATTTAGATGTAGCTATTTAGAGTTTATGTAAAAGAGGTTGGTTTTGTCATATTTTTTTTAAGATTCGGCTTTTTAACCGAAATCAATCCAAACCGAAGCCAATTCGAACCAAACCATTGGGGTTAACTTCGTTTTGGTTTGGTTTGGTGAACGAATTATTGCCCCCCAAACCGGCCCGAGTCTTTCAAAACCAATTCAAACCCACCCAAACCAATCCAAGCTCAGACCTAATTGGACAAACCAACACTAAAAACATAAAAGAAGATTGGGATTCACTAAGGTGTATTTGAATGCTAGAAATTGAATTTATAAAGATAAGTATGGCTATTTTTACAATGGAGAAACTACCGAGAATACAAGGACCTTAAATATACATTTCTGAATTGATTTATATGCATATTCGATGATTCAAGTTAACAATCAATAGAATGTCTTAAATCAAAGATTTTTCCTGTTAAAGCTAAAAAAAAACCATTGTTAAATTGATTGTGTCCTTTTAAAAGCAGCCGTAAATTTTGATAACAGGAGATTGAAGTCCACCAAAAAATTGTATAATAGTACGAAAATAATCCCACACACAAAGCATAATCACATCTATGCACAAAATTGGAAACAGACACACTTCGTACTATAATACATATGGAATCCCACAGATAAAGCATAATGACATCTATGAACAATATTGCAAAGAGACACCGTACTATAATACATATGGAATCCAACAGATAAAGAATAATCGCATGTATATGCAAAGTTAGCAAAGAGGCGCTATAAACCAAGAGGCATAAGACACCCCAAAAACAACAACAAAAAAATGGAGCTGACTTGAGGCTTTTCCATAAACTTTTCATCCCCCCTCCTAGGGGCGGCTCCAGGATTTTTGACTTGGGGGGTCGGAAATTTGTCAATTTTTTCTCGTATCACACATATATTTGGATATTCAGTTCTGTACATGTAATTACGTGGCAATAGATAAAAATAAGGGGTCGATACATAAAAATAAGGGGGTCAATTTCACCTATATATGTGTTTATAAAAAATTATCTACTATTTATACATAATATTTTTATTTTAGGGGGTCGGCGGCACCCACTTCCCCCTATGTAGAGCCGCCCATGCCCCCTCCCCTCCCCTCCCCTACGTTCGCCCTTCATCATCCTTTATGTCGAGGATAATTTACACTACTAAAAAAATACCTTTTTGCTACACTTTTGTTTGCCACGCTCCAGCGAAAAAGCGCCTCAAAAAGTTACCTTTTGCGTCACTGTTTACGAGCGACACAAAAGGTACCTTTACTGTAATTTTTTTGATAAAACAGTGACGCGAAAACAACTTTTTTGCGACGCTCATAAAAAGTGACGCTACAGGTTCATTTTTTGCGGCGCTTATTTTGTGGCGTGGCAAGCTGTAGTGTAGCAAAAAAGGTATTTTTTTTGTAGTGACATGATTTTTCACAGAATACGAAATATTTTATCAAAGTCGGACTAACGTCGAAAAATAAAAAACGAAGCTAGACCCGCTAGTCAACGCCGGAGCATTGCCCGGATGAAGAAAGGAGAAAGAAAACAAACACATAAAACAAAGACAACAAACTTTACAAATAACATATCAAGGACAAGATCACAAAGCGAAAACCTTGACATAACAAAGGTGTAGAAGCCCATGAACCTGAAACCTTCACATGAAGTAGAAAGAAACAAACAAAGAAAAAGAAAAAAAAAACACTAGACTAGCAACGAACTTTAACCAGGGAGAAACCATGTCAAATGGTTGAGACAACCGGTAATCCACCGCCGCTGACCGCCGCCTCCGAGCGAAGAGAGGAGCAACTACCTGTCAGAACATGATTTAAATTTTTATTTGTTTAGCTTTTGAGTCGACATTGTTGACTCAAAAGGCCTTATTCTATTATATAATGTTTCATTATTTGCGTCAACATTGTTGCTGCAAAAATTGTTGGAGATATTGGGGCTTGAAACATGTGTTGACTCAACTTTAACACGAATTTTAGATACTCTCCGGTGTGATTCGCCGAGAGTTTATTGTACCAAAAAATATTACTCACGGAGTAGATGATGTTTGGTTTTGAAATCACTTGATTCAAATATCGGTGAATGAGAAATTAATACATAAAGTTGGTGTAAAGAATGTGGAGGAGATGAGTTGAAGGTGTGATCAACTCAAACTCTCCCAAATTGGAAAAATGGGAGACTTGAGCTCCATATTTAAGTTCTAGTATGGCACTTATGGATGTGCCTTAAAGGGCAAAGCACTTTTGGGTAGGAGGGAGGACTTAAATAATCCCACATGCGCGCGCCCCTGCCTTCCGTCTGTCCTACTCTAGCTAGGCTCAGTTTGGTTCGGGTGTTGCTATTAATATTTTGGACTTGAAATTAACCAAAAATTAAGTTTAAGTCGAAATTAACATTTCTTGTGGAAAAAGTCTGGCGGAATGCGTCATGATTGAGTCATCCGTCCAATCAGAATTCAGATGACACATCATCCGACCAATCATAAACGAGGATTAAGTCAGTCCGAGCTTAATCCCCACGTGTGGCATAGGGATCGGCCGATATGCATTCTACTTTTATTTTTCATCATTTCGAGTCAGATCTGTACGGTAATAGTTATTTTTAGACCTATTTAATAAAACAAATTTTCTTTTTGTGTTATTTATTTTCTGTTATTATTATTCCGTAATTGCTTCCGTTAATTACGGATTTGTTCTGTAAATCACTTCAGACACGATACACTTTCCCCACAAGCTTAAGACAAATTTATTGATTTGTGAGGATCGTTTTGAACCTGTTACTTTACAGATCTGGTCGAAGTGTTGTTAGGTTATTTAATTTTGATTCAGTTTGGTTGAGGCCAAGCTGAAGTCTCTACTTCTACTCTCTTTATGATTTGTTTGAGTACGAATGAGCTTCAAATCTACCAATCGTGTGGTGCTTTGAAGGCTCGATTTCACCGTGTTTAGGGATGTGTTTCTGTAAGTTTCTTATTTGCTCTCCTTGTATATAAATCTTGGTGAGCTATTAACAAGCAATATGTGCAGTGACTTTGAAACTTGTCCATTGACTAAATCTAGAGAAATTGCCGAACGTTGAACAATGTTCATTTTTGCGCGCTATGTTGTTTAATCATGATATTGTTTTTTTGTAATTAATCGTGCCCTTGCATCATCTACTTTGACAAACTTTGATGCACGTGTTTTGTCATATTGATGATATTGATAATCACCCTTAGGTTCTTTATTTCCCATTGCTTTGTATTAAGGAAATTGACTATTGGTCATAATTGATATGCAAAATCCTTTGGGTGGTATTAGCAAATTGACGTGCTTATCTTTTCTATCCTGCTCCGGATTTGGGACACATAATGTTAGGATAGAAGATTTGTTACTTGACTTTGGCGATAGAGTAAAAGTATCGGTAGTGCAGTTCTCGGTTGTACACGAAAATCTATTAAATTTATATTGAGTACCTCAATATAAAATTTTTGTTGATGATATAGTGCTGAATTGTGTGAAATTGTAATGTCGCCATTTGGTGGGTATCTACTTTATGGTCAAAGGTGTGCTAATTTTGTTTGATTGGGTGGTTGTGCAAGTTATTTATAACAAGAAAATAGACTTCTGTGCAAATCAGGTTATGTAGATGAATTAAACAATGTGATTTATTTTCGTGATACGCTGCTAGTGATCCGATTGCGATGTTCAGTTCGCGAAATTTTTTATCGATGTTCTGTTGTGAACAGAAATGAATGGAAACATCAAGGTGAATCTTTAGATTGAGGTATCAACCGTGATACATGTTGTTTTGCATTAGTCAGTGGTCTATCTCATCCCGAGGATGAGATGGACCGAGACCTAAGAAGTTTTAACTATAAGAGGTGCAACAAAGATGCTTTGAATGATCAAACTAAGATTGATCTGTATGTAGACAGTTGAACTGTCTACTGAGCAGAAAAGATGATGCTTAGGAAAGAGCCAGAGAGATTGGCTCTTAGCTCTGCTTACATGATGAGTCGTCATGCTTGTGAGATTCTGACTCTGACTAGCTCTGCTTACCAAATTTGAGATTTGATTCTAATCACAAGTGTCAAGTATGTGTTTAAGCCGTATTGGCTAACTCACCGTTTCCAAAGGTAAAAAGGAACACAGACCTCTAGATTCATATAACCTAGAGGTGATAAAAGTATCTCACTACTTTTATTTATGATAGCACCATATGTTGATGTTCAAATGGTGAAAAGCGAAGATAAGGCTCGTGATGCCTTGAGGATTATCAGAATGAAGGTGAGAATAAAAATACCAAATGGATGAGATGTGTCCGTAGTGATTGTGGTGGTGGATATGATGTATTGTTTCATGAGTCTTGTTAAGGGCCCAGCATCATTCATAAAAAAATACACCATACACACCTCAGTCAAGGGGTATTGTTGTATGAAAGAACCGAACTCTTAAAGAGATGATGAATGCTAATTTGATAAGTTCGGGTTTACCTTAGAGCTTGTAGGGGGAAGATGTCCCCTCGTCAAAATTCATTCTGAACCAGATCCATTCAAAGAAGAAGGATGACACCCCGTATGAGTTGTGGAAAGGCCAAGGTCTAGCTACAAATTCTTGGATATGTGGGGATGATTGGCTAAGGTGGAACCTAAACCAAAGCAAGTGAAGATAGGACCTAAAATAGTTGATTGTATATTCATCGGGTATACTCTTAAGAACCGACATCTATTATGTACATGAAAATGTTAACATCAAGTAGAGGAATATTATGTTCTTTGAGGATATCTTTCCTTGTAATGAGAAATAGAAAGAAGAATCAAGCATGGGTAAGCGGATATCAGAGTCTGAAGAAGAGAGCGATCCTCAAGAACTTGAGGAACCTCGTCGTAGTAAGAGGGCTAGGACTTCCAAGTCTTTTGGTCCTGATTTTCTGACCTATATGTTAGAAAACGAACCCAGGACATATGTTGAGGCAATGTCTACTCCAGAAGCTTCTTTCTGTAAAGAGTCTACAAATAGTGAAATAGAGTCCATCATGCAAACCACTCTTACGTGTTGGTTGATCTTCCACCGGGAAATAAACAACTCGGGTGCAAGTGGATCTTCAAGAAGAAGTTAAAGGTTGAAGGTTCTATTGATAAGTACAAGGTTAGGTACGTGGCCCAAGGGTTCCGACAGAAAGAAGGCCTTGACTTGTTTGATGCATACTCACTAGTTACGAGAATCACTTCTATAATGGTTCTCTTTGCTAGAGGTGCAGTCAATAACCTGGAAATCCATCAAATGGATGTGAAGACGTCTTTCTTGAATGGTGAGTTGGAAGATGAGATATACATGAAACAACTCGAGGCGTTTGTTGTTTCAATGCAAGAGAGTGAGGTGTGTATACTCATTAAGTCTTTGTATAGGCTTAAACAAGCGCCAAAGTAGTGGCATATCAGGTTTGAAAAGGTTATGTTGTCAAATGGATTTAAGATTAACGAGTGTAATAAATGTGTATATATGAAGAACACACCTATGTGATAGTAAGTCTATGACATGCTGATAATGGGAATTACTCATGAGAGTATCATGAATACAAAAACGATGATGACAAGGGACTTCGATGTGAAGGACCTAGGAGTTTCATATGTGATACTAGGGATTAAGATCTCTAGAGTGTCTGATGGACTTGTGTTGTCTCAAACTCATATATTGAGTCTGTGTTGAAAAGATGCAATGTCTTTTATGAAAGACCAGTGAGCACTCCACTTGACCTAAATATGCACTTTGTCAAGAATAAAGGTGAACCACTGGATCAATTGAGATATTCTCAAGTGATTGAAGTATGATGTACATAACCAACTGTACATGACCAGACATGGCATGTGCATTGAATAAACTGAGTAGGTTCATGAGTAATACAAACCATAATCATTGGAAAGCCTTAAATAAGTTGATAAGGTACATGAAGTACGCTATGAGTCTGGGATTATGATATACATAATATCCAGCAGTATTAGAAGGATAATGTGATGCGAACAAGATATCAGGTACGAAAGATTCAAAGTCCACCAATGGATACTTTTTCACGATTGGTGGTGCCGCTGTGTCCTGGAAGTCAACAAGACAAACGTGCATGGCTCGTTCCACAATGGAATTTGAGTTTATAGCATTAGATAAGGCAGGAGAAGAAGCTGTATGGCTTAGGAATTTCCTTGAGGATATTCCATGTTGGCCTAACCCTGTGGCTACTATCAGCATAGTCAATCAGCTATAGGAAGGGCACAGAGTAGTATGTATAATGGTAAGTCTCGACATATACTCCGTAGGCGCAATACCATTAAACAATCGATCTCTAATGGTGTGATTTCTATTCATTATGTAAGATCGAAGGATAATCTTACGGATCCGCTTATAAAAGGTTTATCTATAGATCAGCTGTCAGTATTCATAACCGGAATGGGAAAGAAGCCTATTACGCATGTTTCCTTGTAATGGCAACCCAACCATGTTGACTGAATATCCCAAGATCATGGTTCAAAAAGGATAACTAGGTTATAAGGAACAGTCTAGCACTTACCTATTCTGTTAGAATAAAAGTGTTGTCTGTTGAGGGTGTGAGGTTAAGCAGACCATTTAATGACTTTTATATCTTGATATTCAAGTGGGGTATGGCAGAATATTCTTGATAGGAGGTCGCCTATGAAAGTGCAAAGTGGGGCTGCTTTTGTGAGAATTTTGAGGCTTGAATTCTCTAAAGCACTTTCTGAAACCAAGTGTTGTCCAGGGCCGAGATGGACACAACCATGAGAACCGAGGAGAAATATTGTGTGAGTGCTATTGTCTTGGTTTACACTAAAGGCTGAACGGTTCAAGACTTAGTTCACTGATTAGCCGGGTAAATCTGATAGTACTTCACTAATGCAGGTTTAAGACCAGAAGCTACCTCTCCTGATGCAATATTTTCTGTCTGACTTTTCTTCAGTGTCTGCATTTGCATTAATTTTCATTAATGTGTGGCATTGTTGGATATATAAGCCAAACCCTTTAAATGGGGGCTTGAAATATGTGTTGAAACAGTCAAATTTAGCGTAAATTTTGGATATGCTCCGGTGTAATTCACCAGGAGCTTATTACGCCGGAAAATACTACTCACGGAGTAGGTGATATTTGGCTTTGGAATCCCTCGATTCGGACATTGGGTGAATGAGAAATTAATGCTTAAAGTTGATTGAAAAAGTTGTAGGAGAAGGGAGTTGAAATGAGAAATCAACAGTACTTGCGTCGACGTTTATTGTCGCAAAAACCATTGGCATGTCAGCAGAATAAGTCTATGCTTGAATTGCTCTTTTGGATACATGTCGCCCCAAATGTATTTACATCTACATGTTGACGCAAAAAGTTTTTTTTGGTACGAATTTCATTAGTCAACCGGTTTAATTGCATCAGCATGTCATCGCAAAATTGGTATTTGCGTCAACATTGGGATTTTTGTGTCAACTTATTGTTGACTCAGAAAGGTTAAATTCTAGTAGTCTCAATATAAGCGAACCAACTGAGATGTTGGTATGGGAAGAGGGGTAATGGAACCGTCAATCTAACCGATTAGAAAGAGAATTTGGTAACTAAACTAGGCCTCACTAGTGAACGACATATACTGAATGAGATTCGGCAGTGGTAGCTAGGCATCCTAAAGAACATAACTCCTGCCATGACACTAAGACCTTAACCAACGGGCCTGTGCGAAAGGTAGAGTGTGGGTATACCGGGAGTGTAGTCGACTTGAACATTAGGTTATGCCTGTAATTACACTAAGTCACTAATGGAACGTAGAAAGGTAATCTTCATCCTCAAGACTCCATAAGAGAGACTTCTTGGGCACCCACATTATCTTAACTAAATTCTACTTAATTACTGTCACTCCATGTTTAGTCAACATAAGTAATATTAGTGTTAAAGTGTCCCACATTGGGAACTTGTGGTTGTTTCACCCGTTATATTATGACATGGATTTCCCTCGCCTCATAACCTAGGTTTTGGGGATGAGGCCCCTCCTCTTACATGGGCTTGGGCCTAGATTTTCCACATGGTATCAGAGTGCAAATCCTCTGCAAATCTCTGATTCTTCTCCTCAAGTACTCAGTTTTTGTGTTCGGTATGGCGAATCAGGAAGTTATTCCAGTTTTTAGCCCCTATTACATCCACCCAAATGAAAACCCTACCTTAACCTTAGCTCAACCAATTCTCAATGAAAAAGGTGCGAATTATAACTCATGGAGCAGATCCGTGCATATGTCGCTAATAATGAAGAATAAGATAGGATTTATCAATTGTTCACTGCTGAAACCAGGAAGAGATGATGAAAGGTATCAGGTCTGGGAGCAGTGTGATATAATGGTGACTACTTGGTTGCTGAACTCTGTAGCGAAGCGAATCGTGCAAAGTCTTCTTTGGATAGATGCAGCTCAAGCCGTATGGGAGGATGATAATGCTCTAAATAGTACCATAAATTATACCTTTATTCACCCCGAATTCTGCTCAAGAGAGGATAGATAGGCCCATTATTACATGGAATATGTGTTTAATGCTATGTGTATGTTTCTAGGTTCGTAATTCTGCATTTGTGTATTTATCCCGAATGTTTGGTACTGTTTTGCCTAGTTTTATGTGTTTTACAGGATGTACCGAATCTGAAGCATTGGAGAACGGATCTGGATCAAAGGAAGCAGGTTGGGCCATGTAAAATAAGTCGAAGAAGAGATCTGTTGAAGGAAAAAGAAGAAAAGTTAGCCCGGTATTCCGTGGGCTAGGTCCAGTTAACCGAGAGCCTTGTGGGACACAAAATTGAATCTGCCGCACTGACTAGGTCGGTTAGGGTTTCTATGAGTCATAAGTCGGCTATTGTATATATATAAAGCCGCATCAACTGATTATTACGTAAGTTTAGCATATTCTATTATATACACTCTACAATTTGATGAAATAAAGTTTTCCTAATCTTTTCATGAGTTATTTCTGGTTTCCTTCATTTCTCTACCATCTCTAGCTTGAGTGGATCGAGCTAGACATCCATCGTTGAAGGTATGAAGCTTTGAACGTTCCTTTTTGTCTTCAATATGGTAGATCTGTTCCTATTTATGTGTTTTAGTTAATCTGCATGTTTAACGACCCCATGATTTACTTATATTAATCGTAATTGAGCAATTTAGATCCAGAATTAAGAAAAGCCGCCCCCGGTAAACCGGCGGTCTATACCGGTTTACCGATGCAAATTTTAGGAAACTTAATCTGAAGGATTCACGTCAGCTACGTTGATCGACATAATTAATTAAAACGAGTAATAGGTCTGGCCAATCTAGTTTTCGTAACTCATAAATTAACATGGAGTACTAATAGTGAAGTGTTAGTTAGGACATAGTCTTGATGGAGCCTAGGAACGTGCTGATCAGTGTCGACAGCTGTCTAGGCGGGTTAGCGGTATGAGTTAGCGCTCGATATCGGCAATTCAAGTTCTTTATGCGTATGGGCTATTACGGATCAATTATGGAGGGTAGCTTGCGTATGGATTGTCTACTACCATGGTCGGAGTTGATAGGGTTAGAAGTTGCACCCGTAGCTTAAAACTAAATTAAAAGCTCGCTCGATTAATTTAAGGAATTATGTGGGGAAGTAAATATAAAGATTAACAAATCCAAGTTAGTAGATCGGTGGGAAGAGGAGAGGAATACCAGGTTTCTTTCATGTTTATTGTTGGTCATTGACCACTTTTATGTGCCTTCTTAGTTAGGTTACAATCATTGATGGATCGACCTTGATTCGCCCTTACTATTCTATGATGTACGTAGTATTCTTGCTAGATATATCAACGTTAGTGACTTACACACGATCAAGATTTTTGGCGCCGTTGCCGGGGACAATAGCCAATTTCAAGGATAAACATTTTAATTCTGATTAAGAAGTCGTTTTTTATTAATATTATTTTCTTTTTGAGTCTTGAGTCATCTTGGACTAAAACCTGCACTGTTTAACTGCCAGAATAAGAAATTCTAGCCCGGTTTATCGAGGGTTGCCCCCGATTTACCGAGGTCCGGAAAATCGAATTCTGACAGCCCCTGTTATTCTGTGTTATTCCCAGTTGATTTTAGTTAGTAAGTCCGCAACAGTTGGGTTCATCCCCAACTGAAGTGGGAGTTGCTAACCTTTTCTTTGTTTTATTTTGTCTCTTTTGCAGGAGCACCAGGACACTTCGAAAATTCAGTCAAGCAAAATCGATTAAGTCTAGACGAGTCAAACGCAATGCCTCGTCCTGTGTTGAACATCAAGCCAATCTCTATGTATCCTGGATCAAAAGCCAGAGAGCAATACGAAGCTGATAAGAAGCGTATGGAGGAGGAGATTGAAACGCTTAAACAGGAAGCCGAGGAACACCTAAAAGAGTATGAGACTTATCGGCCAGGTACGTTTCTTATCGAGCTAATTGATTTATTGTCCAACTACGACTCCGATGATCTTGAGGAGGATCCGGACACTATGTTCTTAGAGTCCAAGGATTACCAGGACTCTGATACAGTAGAAAGGTTAGGAGACCCTGGAACATTTCGACTCCTGGTCTCTATCAATGGTATATCTGTAGGTTTAGGTGTTTGTTATTCCGGTGCAAGTTGTAACATTCTTCCTCTATCCATCTGCCAAAAGATTAAGCTTCCGGTTGTCATGGATCAAACACGGTCCATGACCTTTGTCGATCGAACCTGAGATATGCCTGCCGGCCTACTAAAGGATTGTACGATTAAGGCACGAGAATTCTTATTTCCAATAAATTTCACGGTTTTAGACATACCAGAGGATCTGAGTGCCCCTGTTCTATTAGGTAGACCGTTCTTAGTGACCAGCAGATCAATCATGGACTTCGATAATAGGGAAATCACTCTAAGGATGATCAATGATTCCGTATCGATGAAAATCCTAGAGCCCTTAGATAATTGGCCGGAAAGTTGCAAGATGACTTATGGTTCGGGAAAAGTGGAAATCATGGAGATAGAGAAGGAAGGGCATAGGCAAAGAGAGGTTTTAGTAGAAACCTGTGAGCAAGAATTCATGAGATTAATCCTTAGAGAACACGAAGAGAAGGACCACAGCAAGGCGCTCACGAAGGCTAGTCCTTCCGTATTGCGTAGTGAAAAAATAGAGTTTAAAGTGGAAAATGTGGAATCCTTAGGCATAAAGATTAAATCTCGAAGCAGAGGACGACCTAGCACACGAGCAAAGAGAGAGAGAGGCATGCTAGGAAGAGAGCTCAGAAAGTTTCTATGGAAAACCGGGAAAAGGCACTCTTGAAAGATAATGACCGACGAGAAGGGAAGTGCATGACGGTTGAAACCTCAAAGATGCAAGTTTGGCGAGTTAAGGCCCCGACTTTTGACTGAGTGAAGATCCAAAGGTAAGTCCAGCTGATGAATTTAAACTCAGAACTATTCTCTTGAACCCTTAGATAGATTAGGAATGAATAAAAGAAGCCGGATGAAGGGACGAGCTTTTTTTCATCCAACCACACCCTTAGGCTTGAAACCGATGGTTGTTGGGCAGGTTTTTTTACTCGTTGTGGATTCTAGTGAAGTAGGTTAGGATTGAGTCGGAAATAGCAACAAAAGGAGTAAGAAACTAGTCATTTTGAGGTTAGGATTGAGCAGTGAGTTTAATTAAGGTGTGCAAAGAAGGAGTACAGAGAAATCTGGGGAAAAGAAGCCCCAGTAAACCGGGAGTTACCTCCGGGTTACCGAGCAAGATTTTTTAAGTTTCTGAGTGTCAGGTTAAAAAACAGAATTTTCAGTGACACGTGGAGGACACACGTTGCATCAGAAACCCACCAGTCAGCAAAACCGCCCCATTTTCCCTATTTTCCACCTTTTCATCTATTCAAAAACTCCACCATAACTCCACCTCAATCCCATCAATCAAACCCCTCAAATCCCTCACCCTAATTACTCCTCTACCCACTATCCCACCAAATCCTTCCACCTTTGATCATTTCTCCTATTTAAACACCATTCCACCACCATTATTCACCATCCTCAACAATTATTTTCTTTTTCAATCACAAAAATTCCTCCATTCTTTCTACATCTATAAATTTCGGCCCCTATCACCACCACTATCACCATCATACCTCCATCAAAATCAAACCTTTTTCTTCCATAAGCACAACCAAAACACCACTTTTTCCATTCATGTTGCTGATTTGTTGTTATGCTGTAAAGTGAAGCTGCTACAGTTCTTCTTCTTTTATCATCAGAACAGAGTCCCAGTAGAAACTGAGAAAAATTCAGGCCGGTAAATCGAGGCATAGGGCCGGTTTACCGAGGGTTTATTTTCAGAAATCAGCTTCATCATCAGCATCTTATATCATCAGGATGGGTCCCAAGCGTAGCCGAACAGCCCATCGTCCAAGTGGTCACCAGTATGTGTATGGAGATGATAACCCCTCGATAGACGGGGTTGAGTAATTCATTCTTTAGAGATCTATGAATCATTCCAAGGGCATTGGAACGGAAGACCGGTTGCCTGAGAACGCGGCGTAGAGTTGGATGATTGCGGTATGATCTTGCCACGAGCACTAAAAGTACAAGATATTTTGGATATGGCTGAGGCACAGTCACGGTTCAATGCTACAGTGGTGAGAGAATTTTATGCTTATGTTTCGCATAACCCAGGAGCTACATTTGCGATGGTCCATGGAGTTAAGGTTGACTTCACGATGGAGTGGATCAATAGATATTACGGGGTTCGCAATCCACTAGTGGGCCCAGATAAGTACACATCCTCGACCAATATTAAAGATCTTGAGAGGATGCAGATGATTGCTGAGTACTTTTGGGTGCAATGGAGGCGCAATCCTATAGGAGCCCCCACCATCTTCCTGGAAAACGAACAATCCTGGGATAGGAAGGTGGTCAATCGATTTGTTTGTGCTCGTCTTCTGCCGCCCAAGCATACGGTGTCTGTCACACCGAAAGGGCAGAGTTGATGTTCTATCTGGAGCAGGGATCTCCAGTCAACATAGGTCTCCTGATACACAGCCGTATTCATAAGCTTGCTTCCACATCCGAGCGCGAGCAGTTGCCATATGGGCCTACGATTGATATGTTCGCTATAGAGGACGAGGTTCCAGTTCTGGTTAGTGACGAGTGGAAAGAGGGGGAGGAATACCACGTTTCTTTCATGTTTATTGTTGGTCAATGATCACTTTTATGTGCCTTCTTAGTTAGGTTAGAATCGTTTATACATAAAGTTGCATTGTCTCTATGGGATCGACCTCGATTCGCCCTTACTATACTACGATGTATCTAGCATTCTTGCTAGTAATATCAACGTTAGTGACTTACAAGCGATCAAGATTTTTGGCGCCGTTGCCGATGATCAGTTCACAGTTAGTTTCAAAAGGACCAAGCCGGGTCGGTTCAAGAGCTGAGAGAGAGCATACTCCGGTCCACGGAGGACCTCGATCCTAGAGATCCTTGCTAGAGGAGCACTCAAGAGAAATTTGGAGTCTGCATCGCAAGATGGACAGGATTATAGACTTACTAGGAGTTCCTCCTGCGACCCCACCACCTAGGATTGCCCCACGTCACCGAGCATCCTCTTCCACCGCTGCTGCCTCAAGTTCTACACCACCTCCCGGTTTTGAGCCTAGAGATGACTGGGAGGATTATTATGATGATGAGGATTAGTTTTCTTTCTTTTCATTGTTGTTCTTTTCCATTTTATTATTTTATTTTATTTTATTCCCTATCTAGTCATGTAGCAAATTTATAATAATATATTGATTTTGTCGGCTTAAATTGGTTGGAGTTATTTATTTTCTCTTTTACTGCCGCGATATTATTATACAGTTTCTTGTCACCACCATTCTTCCTGGTTTGTTTGAGATACTTGGAGCAGATTCTTCAAGGACTTAATTACCAACGCCCATTGAATTATACGACGATCCAATTCTTCTTTGGCTCCACCCTTAACGAAGCTAAGTTCCTTTTCATTTTACCTTTTTCATCTTAAACATTGGGGACAATGTTTCGATTAAGTGAGGGGTAAGGGACGTCATATATACATCTATATTCTCTTTGGAAAAAATTGAGTTGATGGAGCGTAAAACGCACGAACTTTGCATAGACTGATAAACGTGAGCCTAAGAGTAATACTCGGTTCTCGATCCGCCTTGCCAGCTAACTTGATTAATAAAAACATGTTCGAGACTGGTTAGTTCGACTACGGGTTGACGTAATGTGAGATTGTCTGCATTACTAAGCGGTTGTGAAAGTTATGGCACACACACATTGGCTCATGACATGAATATTGTTTAATGCTTTACTGATGGATATGAGTGGCATGATCTTGATCTTGACTTTATGAGGCATAGCTGTTTTTAATTAACTTGTATACTGATTAGGATGTTGTTTTCTTTTCGCCTTTTTGCTCAGGACGATAAAAAACTAAGTGGGGGTAGTTGATAACGCTCTTAATCGTACCATTTATTATACTTTTATTCACCCCGAATTCTGGTCAAGAGAGGATAGATAGGCTTGTTATTATATGGAATATGTGTTAAATGCTATGTGTATGTTTCTAGGCTCATAATTCTATATTTGTGTTATTATCCCGACGGTTTGGTACTGTTTTGCCTCATTTTATATGTTTTACAGGATGTACTGAATTTAGAGCATTGGAGAATGGATCTAGATCAAAGGAAGCATGTTGGGCCAAGTAAAAGAAGTCCAAGGAGAGATCTGCTAAAGAAAAAGCAGAAAAGTTAGCCCGGTTTACCGTGTGCTAGGTCCGGTAAACCGAGAGCCTTGTGGGACACAAAATTGAATCTGCCGCACTGACTAGGTCGGTTAGGGTTTCTATGAGTCATAAGTAGGCTATTGTATCTATATTAAGCCGCATCAACTGATTATTACATAAGTTTTGCATATTCTATTATATACACTATACAAATTGATGAAATAAAGTTTTCCTAAACTTTTTTGAGGATTTATTTCTAGTTTTCATCCCTTCTTTACCATCTCTAGCTTGAGTGGATCGAGCTAGACCTCCATCGTTGAATGTATGAACCTTTGAATGTTCCTTTTTGTCTTCAATATGGTATATCTGTTCGTATTTATGTGTTTTGCTTAATCTGCATGTTTAACGACCCCATTATTTACTTATATTAATCGTAATTGAGCAATGTAGATCTAGAATTAAGAAATGCCGCCCCCGGTAAACCGGCGGTCTATACCGGTTTAGCGATGCAAATTTTAGGAAACTTAATCTGGAGGATGCACGTCAGCTACATTGATCGACAGAATTAATTAAAACAAGTAATTGGTCTGGTCAATCTAGTATTCGTAACTCGTAAATTAACATGGAGTACTCATAGTGAAGTGTTAGTTAGGACATAGTCTTGATGGACCCTAGGAACGTGATAATCAGTGTCGACAGCTGTCTAAGCGGGTTAGCGGTAGTAGTTAGCGCTCGATATCGGCAATTCTAGTTCTTTATGCGTATGGGCTATTACGGACCAATTAAGGAGGGTAGCTTGTGTATAGATTGTCTAATACCATGGTCGGAGTTGATAGGGTTAGGAGTTGCACCCGTAGCTTAAAACTAAATTAAAAGCTCGCTCGATTAATTTAATGAAATTATGTGGGGAAGTAAATATAAAGATTAACAAATCCAAGTTAGTAGATCGGTGGGAAGAGGGGGAGGAATACCACGTTTCTTTCATGTTTATTGTTGGTCAATGACCACTTTTATGTGCCTTCTTAGTTAGGTTAGAATCGTTTATACTTAAAGTTGCATTGTCTCTGTGGGATCGACCTTGATTCGCCCTTCTAGTAATATCGACGTTAGTGACTTACACGCGATCAGAGGAGTTGAAAGACAGTTTTGCAAATCTCAACCTTCGTTTATCTGATTTAATGGAGGAATTGAATAACAGTAAGCAAAGAGGATCAACCGTCACGGAATATTTCACTAGGATGAAGCTGTTGATAGATGAAATTGGTATTCTGAAACCTATACCTAGTTGCACTTGCATTCCAAGCTGTAGATGCCAAGTGATTCCCACTTTCATTGGATATAATGAAACATAATACGTAATTAGGTGTCTAAGGGGCCTAGATTTCACATGATATCGGAGTCACCCCTTTATTGTGCAAATGTTGGGACTCTTTGTTGGCCTTGTGTGCCCGGCACACACTTGAGGGGACGTTTTAAAGTTTCCCACATTGGAAACTGTGGTTGTTTCACCTCATAACCTAGATTTTGGAGCCTTGTGTGCCCGGCACACACTTGAGGGGACGTTTTAAAGTTTCCGTCATATTAAGAGATGGATTTCCTTCACCTCATAACCTAGATTTTGGAGATGAGGCTCCTCCTCTTATATGGACTTGGGCCTAGATTTTCCACGATTAGAGAGTAGAGCATGACACTTTTCCGCTTAAAAAGAATTGATATTCAGTTTCTAAATAATATGTTTTGGTCATTTGCCTTTTCCAACAAGGTTCTTCATTTCATAAATTATAATTGGTGTAAGAAAAAAATTTAGGTATCGTGTCTACCATACAGTAAGAAAAAAAAATTGCAAAAATTTCTCATACACATAACTAAGTATTTGGTGTGAGTACTTATACCGAATATGTATCAGATACGAAAATGATCTCAAACAGAAGAATATGTGCATTATTGTATGTTAAAGGAATCCTTATATATATATATATATCATTATATTATATGGCGATTTGTTTTCCTTTTTCCGGAGACTGTAAGAACTACTATTATCAAAGTGAAAAACACCCAAATCCTACCGATCGGGCTGGTTAGGGTGGAAGATACTTCGATCGTTTTATTAAGTAATAATTCTCGACTTCAAGCACATATATATGAAGGATGAAGCAAATCCTGTGGGGGAGGTACCTTTGGCATCATTATTTATGTATCCTATGAAGGTGGTGATCATGATTATTATTATGACTCTGATGATGATGATGATGGTGGAATTCTGGTTCCACCAGCCTTGTTTCCACTTTAAATGGTCGCAATACCAATAGCCCCAGACCTGACCATGAGGCTGATGACAACGACGATGGAGGTGAAGGTATTTCTGGTACTGCAGTTGACATTGGGACTAGATATGGTTGAAATATATATATATATATATATATATATATATATATATATATATATATATATATATATATATATCTACAAAATATTAATAAGACCGATATATTGAATTTCCTTTAGTTTAAATGTATGCTGTTTGAATGTTAAAGGAATCCTTATATATATATCATTATTTATGTATCCTATGAAGGGATCAGGCACTTTCAACAAAATAAATGTTCCTTTTCAAATAAATAAATAATGTTACCGTTCTACCTATGTTAAAAATAAGGCGTATGCACAAGGTGCACTGCAAAAAAAAACATGCTATTTAGCGGCAGATTTTATATTCCACCACTAGTGATGTGTTTAAGCGATGGATTTTGTATATCCGCCGACAAGACAAGTAGGAAGTTAACATTGCGCGCTTATTCGTTTAGAAGGGCAACATTTGTGTTTCCTCCGCTAGTGATGTTATTTTAGCGGTGGATTTTGTACATCCACCGATAAAACAAGTATGATTTTATTTTTTTTGTATTGTTTACATTGCGGTGAGATTTTTTTGTATCATTTTTTTTTTTGGTCAAATTTAGTCCAGATAAGTTGTGGTTGTTTTAAAATAAAAAATAAAAAAAAGTTGTCATACGAAAAGAACAAAAAGGCGAACTATGCCAATAACATCAGATCGAAAAAAAAAACACGGTAAGATCAGATCGAGTTTCTCTCACATCACCATCGTTGTTCTTCACATCGCCTTCGCCGTTCTTCTCACGCTGCTCACACGCTTCAACAACCAGCTTCCTCTCTCATCCATGGTTCAAAGTCGCGGTCGCGGTAACCGACTCGGAGACCATCGAGTCACATGCATCGTCGCGTATCGGTATCGTTTCGGACGAGACGAGTTTTTTCCGATAAAAAATGATTTACAAAATTAGAAAAAAAAATCTCAAAAATTCAAAAAAAAATATGAATAACTAAATACACCATCAAAATGTTCCAAAACAATTATCATGATCATCTTTTTTGATTAAATACAACAAAATATGCGCTGTCGAGTTAAGTTATCCAAATAAGACATGGAATAAACGTCAGATTGATCTAATCCACACGTTTACATTGAATAAACGTCAGATTGATACAACAAATCGATGCACCAAACATTTCCGCTTCTTTAATCAGCTTACCTTACTTGTACTTACTGAACTCAAATCGAGCTTTTCCTGCAAAAACTCCAGGACGAAAATCCCAGATCTTCATCTGATATTCAGTTCTCACCAACTCCTCTCCCTCTCCAAGCCCATTTCCGTCCTTTTTCGCAGCTTCCTTCTCCATACCCTCTTCTTCCCTAGCAGAAGAAATCGAAAAGGCGTCGCTTTTCGACTTCAATTTGACCCTTCCCATCATGATGGTACAGTTCTTGCTTCTAATGGTGGCTCTTGACAAAATCTATTACACCCCATTAGGGAAATTCATGGATGAGAGATATGCAGCTATAAAAGAATCACTGAGTAGTGTGAAGGATACTTCTGAAGAAGTGAAGCCGTGCTTGAAGATGAAGCTGCTGCTATAATGAGGGCTGCTAGGGCTGAGATCTCTGCATCTTTGAACAAGATGAAGAAAGAGGGCTATTCGATTTTCGACCTCTGCTGCTAGGGCGATTCTTTTGGCGGAAAATTGTGTAGATTGCTTTTGCTTCATCATTTTTCATGTTCCAGCCAAAATCAATGTAGATATCGGATTGACTCGGCCGAGTATTCCCGAGTCAGGCCGAGTTTTCCCGAGTTAGGCTGATACATATCCGAGTCATGTCTAAATCTAGATGAATGCGTAACTTTGTACCGGTAAGCTTCGAGTCGGAGTCGACTCGGCCGAGACTTTGAACCATGCTCTCATCCGCCTGATTAAATCTGCAAGGAAATGCTCTTCCTCTCTCGATTTCTACGATTAATTCCGCTGAAATCTGAAAAGGAAATACTCTTCCGATTGTAATAGCGTGGCTACCTCTCTCGATATCTCCGATTAATCATTACTCTTCTCTTTCTGTAAGTAATACTATTTATCATTTGTTTCTCTGTTTATACATCTCTGAATCTTATTTTGTTTACTTGAATTTTATTGATAGTGGCCGGACACGTGGACGGCTTGCGCGAACCACTATTCTTCTTAGACGGTCAAAGAGTCGATCTTTTAGATCAAGCAAAGGTAATCACCGGCTACTAGCTCAACGTGTTTATTGTATTAAACGGAGTCGATCTTGGGAACGGAAATCAAATTTTAAATTCCGTTGCGTTAAACTAGATGATTTCCTAGCACGGCTGACTTATGCGCAAGGCATAATAAAGTACTTTACTGAAAGAAGGAGGCAAGATAAGAAGTATTTTGTGGGAGATTAAGTTTTCTTGAAGTTCCAGACCTATAGGCAGCAATCTATAGGCCCTAGAAGGAATATGAAGCATGCATAAGGGTGTAAACGGAAGGTTGATTTGGGCATGCTAATGTGATAATTCTAAATTTTCCCATCTCTCAAGTCTTCTTCTCTTTCCCCATCCCTGTTTTCTCTATTGTTCTTTCTTCTTTGCTCGTTTTTTTTGCTGCTATTTCTATAATTTCTTCCCCATTCCACGACAAAACCACAACATATCATACTTTTATTATGAGAAGCACTTACGATACACATACTCGGTCAAAAAATGAGTAAAAAAAGCCAACATTTTCTCTCGAACCGATGCGACACTGACACCTGATGAATGTCTCAATTCGGAAGAGGGAAATTAAGGAAGGGAAGAATATTTACGAAAAATAAAGGGTGATGAAGACCAGGGAAAACTCATCCATTAGGCAGGCTAGGAGACCGCTGAAGACCCACTGTCAAGGCGAGCCTCCAGTTACGTGTTTTGCCTAAAAAAGTTCGTGTAGGTCTAATCACAACCAGCCCAATATAACGTGTTTATAAAAAAAATAGGGGGTCTATCAGCACCCTAGTTTTTACTACCGGCACCCTTTATTTGATTTTTTTTTTACTTTTACACACCTCAAATTTACTTCATGCACCACATAAAATTTATAACATTCAAACAATTATGCTTTGGTCCCTAAAAATTACACTTTACATCATATAATTATCTAAAATAACATTTTCCCCACCTTTCTTCTCCATCTAAAACCCTAATTTCTTACATACAGCCGCCCCCCTCCATTCCCTACAAGCTTCTGCTCATTTACTCCACCATCTTCCTCCATGATTTTCAGATCAACCAGCTTCAGGAAAAAAAAAAAAAATAAACAACCATCTTCCTCCATGATTTTTGAATCATGAAGCTTCAGCAAAAAAAGAAAAAGAAATGGGTTCAAAGCACCCACCTGTAAATCGCAGGTTTAAAAAAAAATGGTGAATCGCGGTTGCCGCAAAGGAGAGGGATTTTTCGATTTGGAGGGAATGAGTTGTGCAATTTGCAAGAGGGTTGCCGAAAAAATAGGAGGGGGGAGGGGGCTGTAAATTGGGGGTCGCCGGAAAAATGGTGGGGGTCGCCGGAAATGGGGGGTTGCTGTTGGAATGGGGGGGGGGGCTGTAAATGGGGGGTTGCGAGATAATGGTTTGGGGGTTGTAAATTGGGGGGGGGGGGGGGGGTCGCCGGAAAAAATGGGGAAATGGGTTATGCTATATGAAAAATGAAGAAGTGTTAAGACGGTGTGAAGGTGGTGGTGATGGTGTGTGAGGGTGGTGGAGAAAATGGTTTGGGGGCTGTAAATTGGGGAGGGGGTCGCCGGAAAAAATGGGGGAAAGGGGTTATGCTATATGAAAAATGAAGAAGTGTTAGGATGGTGTGAGGGTAGTGGTGATGGTGTGTGAGGGTGGTGGAGAATGGGTTGCGGTGTTGGATGAAGATGGTGTGTTGTGGGTTTATTCATTAGTTTTATTAGTTTTATAAAGTATTGGACTTAATAGTGTTTTTTAAAAGTTGTAGTGTAACAAGTGAATCTGTCATTTTTTTGTGGTGTTTGAATTAAAAAAATAATAAAAATATTCTTGTGGTGGTGAAAGTAGGGCTGGCCAAAAATCCCTTAAAACCCGACCCTACCCGGTTCCCATCCCTCTCCCAATCCGAATTTTCCCGACCCATGTTTTTCCCGACCCGAATTTGTTGGGTTTTCTCCCTTCCCGAACGAGGCCGGGAATATATCCTGGTATGATTTTTGAATCCCGACGGGTCCCGATCCCGACCCTACTAAATTAATTGTTTTTAATATATTTATTTATTATTTTTTCCTAAAAAATATTTATTCTTTATTTATGTATTGATACACATTTATTGCAAAATAGAGAAAATTTGTTTGATTCTTGTCTTAAATTCTCCTTGGATTTGTGATAGTAATTCAATTCCTTTGATAATATTTTACTATCTTTCAAACTGTTTCATTTTATTTATACTTTCTGCATCTATTCTATTACCATAAAAAATGCAAAACCTTTTCTGTTACAAACTTTCAACCTATATTCATTAAAAAATATAAAATAAACACTTTGATCAACCTTGTATCCTGCCCCTCTGCTTGGTGGTAATTTCTTGGCTTAATCTAATGTCATATTGGATATTATCCCTAGTGATTTTGGAATTTTATTGTTTATATTAGTGTTTTCTTCATTTTGAACGCACAAGCAGTAACATTGATTTGCATGTTATTGTTCCCTATTGTAGTAACTACTTGTTCAAGCTTGATCGGAGATTAAAGTGTTGGAAAATCATGCCTCCTCCTCAGATTGATTCGAATCTTGCATGAATTGTTTGTGTGATTTTATCTAGACAAAATAATTGTTACTATGTGATTTTGAGTTCAATATTGCATCAGTTTTGCTTCTGTTAATAGACATTCTGGATTAGAGTCTGGTTTTGAGAATTTGTTTTTTCTAGAAAGTGAAATCGCATTGCTCAAGTTTATGGGACTGAACTTGCTACTGTGATTATCTTGAATGGAATTAGGTCTTGCATCTAGAAATTTAAACCTAAATCAAATTGTTTGTTAACCAACATTTTGCGGGGATATTTATTCCCTACCCGATCCGACCCCGAATATCCGGGATTCCCGATCGTCGGGTCCCGACACCTATTGGGTTTGGGGACGGGGAGCAAAATGGTTTCCCAAATCTTATCGGGTTGGGATTTGGGTTGAAGGGTTATGGGATGGGACCCGACCCGATGCCACCCCCAGGTGAAAGTAATATTTTGTTGTGTCAAGAGTAAAAAGATGTCAGAAGTAATAAGTGATCTGCCGATAGAACCCCCCAAAATATATTGAATTGATAAAGGCCCAGTGAGCAAAAAATAAAATAAAATCAAGGCCCTGTAGTGTGTATTAATTAAAGACCTAATGACCAATAAATAAAATAAAATAAAATCCAGGGCCTCTATAATGTGTTTGTTGAATTACTATTTTGTAGGTATGTTTTGTAGCTGTCAATAAATTTGAAATTTATATCTACAGATCTTCGAAGCACGATGTTGAAGTAATATTTTTTAGTATGTTTTCGAGAAGAAAAAAATCCTTCTAACTAAAAGATCTCTTTCGGCAAAGTCACCAAAGGTCCTGAAAATTTGAGGGCCAGCCCTGATGAAGACAACCGGCGAACGGAGGGGGGGATGAAAAGTTTATGGAAATGCCTCAATTCAGCTCCATTTTTGTTGTTGTTGTTTGGGGTGTCTTATGGCTCTTGGTTTATAGCACTTTTTTGCAAACTTTGCTTATACATGTGATTATTCTTTATCTGTTGGATTCCATATGAATTATAGTACAATGTCTCTTGCATAGATGTCATTATGCTTTATCTGTGGGATTCCATATGTATTATAGTACAGTGTCTTTTTGCAATTTTGCGCATAGATGTGATTATGCTTTGTATGTGGGATTCTTTTTGTACTGTTATACAACTTTTTGGTGGACTTTATTCTCCTGTTATCAAAATTTACAGCTGTTTTTAAATGTACACAACCCATTAAACTATGGTTTTTAACTTTCCTAAAAATAAAAAAATAAAAACCCTACGGTTTTTAACATAACATAAAAAATCTTTGATTTATGACATTCTATTGTTTGTTAACCTGATTCATCGAATACGCATATAAATTATTTCAGAAATGTAAATATAAAATCCTTATATTCTCGGTAGTTTCTCCATTGTATTATACTCATACTTATCTTTTTAAATTCAAATGCACATGGGTGAATCTATTAGATATGCTCTGCTATATAGGTTTCTATTGTATTTATTTGCTTTACACATTTGTACATGTAGTGTTATAAAACTGATGGAGATAACTTCAGATGCAAGAAATAGAAAAAGATGCAATCAAACGTAAATGATCGAAGGAGATAACAGAAAACAAGAAGAACGCAGATTTAACGTGGAAAACCCATCTCAAAGTGAGAGAGATAAAAAACCACGAGCGAGAAAAGAGATATTTATTATTATGCACTTTGAGTTACGATTTTCACACACCCGGACAATGTGACAACAAGCGTATTTATAGGCACAAATCCCTAAACCCTAGCCGCAAGAAATCTTTGTCGATGCACCATAAATACCCCTACACGTGTCCTCGCTTTTAATGACAACGTATAGGTCACACAACGAAATTAACGGATGTGGGACCTGTTTGTATTCTAGTACTTAGCGAGGCTTTAATCCTGCCGACGACGTACCTGGCGACGAAGCCTCGGTGACTCCACACCCTACTGATGCACAGAATTGAATACACTTCTCAGCTATCCATCACATAGTTGAGTCTTCAGATTGGTTCCACCAAAAATGTAGAGTTTAAGTCACTTTACTGACAAATCTCCACCTTTACTTCAACTCTCCCTAGAGTCAAACAGATTGCATAACCAGATGTACTTGTACCAGATGCATTCGTCAATGCCAGATGTACTTGTACCAGACTATCTCCACAGCATCCACTCCACTGATCGGCCCTCATGAGAGTTTCCAGAAACAGATTATAAGCTCTGAATATTCGGTAAGTCCGGACAAAGTGAAACTTACTCTGAAGCTGGTTTAGTGAACATATCGGCGGGGATTCTCCTTTGTGCCAATCTTCTTCACCACAACCCTCTTCTCATTCCTCAAGAAATGATACGACATCAATATGCTTGGTTCTCTCATGATGAACTTTGATCCTTGGCTAAACATATTGCACTTAGACTATCACAATATATTTCGGCTGATCTGATGCAACCCCCAATCAACGACTAGCCCCTTCAACCATATGCCCTCTTTAGTTGCTTCGGTAAGAGCCATATATTCGCTTCGATTGTTGATAAGGCTACGTAGCTTTGAAGAGTAGCTTTCCGGTGACCACTTTGCATTTCCCAATGTAAACACTTAACCGATCATTGATTTCCTACTTGTCAACATCACTGCATAATCGGCATCACGGTAACACCGTGACCATACCGATATCACCTCCATAAATGAGACCAACATCAAATTTGTACCTCTCAAGTACACGAATATCCTTTTAACGACTTTCCGGTGTTCTTTTCTAGGTTGAGCCATAAACCTGCGATAACACCGATTTTAAGCCAAATCGGGCCTAGTGCATACCATGGCATACATCGGACGCCAATTTGCACTAGCATAGGGAACTTTTGACATATACTCCTTCTCTTCGGTGGTGAAGCATAAACATACAAATGAACATTTGATGCCATAGGAGTATCTATTGGTTTTGCGACGGACATCCCAAACTTGGCCAATATCTTCTGCACATAACCCTGCTGAGACAAGAACAATTTCTTTTGACTTCTATCTCTCCAGATCTCCAACCCCAAGATTTTCTTGGCTGCACCCAAATCCTTCATTTCAAATTCAGCACTGAGAAGTTTCTTCAGATTTTGAACATCAGACTTCCTTGCAGCAGCAATCAACATGTCATCCACATACAAGACAAGGTAGATATATGATCCATCTTTCAGCAGACTATAGTAAACACAACAGTCATATGGACTTCATTGTAACCTGTTTGAAGCATAAAATTGTCAAACCTTTTATACCACTGCCTTGGAGCTTGCTTCAAACCGTACAATGATTTCTTCAACTTGCAAACATAATTTTCTTTGCTAGGAACTTGAAAACCCTTAGGCTGTGTCATGTATATCTCCTTATCCACCTCACCATGTAGAAAAGCAGTCTTCACATCTAATTGCTCAAGTTCCAGATCCTGCTGTGCCACCATTGCTAGTAACACCCTGATTGAATTGTGTCTGACCACTGGTGAAAATATTTCATCAAAGTCAACCCCTTCACTTTGATTGAATCCTCTTGCAACCAAACGTGCCTTATACCGACCTCTTACTGCCTTAGTTATTCCTTCCTTTTTCTTGAAAATCCATTTACAAGTCACAACTCCCTTGTCGGTAGGTACATTTTTTGACCAATTCCCAAGTCGATTCTTCAACAATGACTCCATTTCATCTCCCATGGCTGCATGCCACTGAGATGCTTCTGTACATGTCACTGCTTCCCTGTAAGTAGTAGGTTAAGCAACCTCTACTTCTTCTGCAACTTGGAGTGCATATCCAGCCAAATCATCATACCCATATCTCCTTGGAGGTATCCCAACATTAGATCTTCTGGGCTGCTTTGGCGCCTAGACTCTGCTGATTAATGTTTGTATGACGCCCTACGAAGTCTCCGTAGGGCGGCTTGGATCAAATTTCGGTTCATTATCCCGATCCGTATAGTGTTGATTTGGATCCACCGATTGTTGCATATCAGTAGACTCCACCTGAAGCTCCACCTGTTTCTCAACACTATCAGATTCAGCACTGGTTTCAGATTCAGTAGACCTCCCCACTGATGAGTTTAACATAGAATTTTCATCAAACACAACATCCCTGCTGAGGATTACTCTAGACTCTACTGATGACCAAATTCTATTTCCCTTCACTCCATCACCATACCCCACAAACACTCCCTTCTTGGCTCTTGGCTCCAACTTCCCTTCAATAACATGATAGTAAGCTGTACTTCCAAAAACCCTTAGAACTGAGTAGTCAGCAGGCTTGCACGACCACATCTCAAATGGTGTCTTGAGATTGATCCCTGTGTGAGGACTCCTGTTGATTAAGTAGCAAGGCATTTGTTTTTACGACCTCTACCCAAAATCTCCTTGATAAACCGACTTGAGAAAGCATACATCTTGCCCTCTCCGGTAGAGTTTGATTCATCCTTTCGGCTACACCATTCGCGAGGTGTATTCCTTACGGTATGATGTACGGCAATATCCTCGGTTTGCACAAAATGAATCAAAATCCATCCAGCGAAATTCCGGACCATTATCTATACGAAGCTTCTTGATTTTCTTGCCTAACGATTCTCCACTAGGGCCTTCCACTTGCTTGAAGTTCTTGAATGCATCACTTTTGTTCTTCATCATCACCACCCAAGTCATCCTTGAATAGTCATCTATGAATGACACAAAATATCTGTGACCACCCAATGACTCAACTTTTTATGGACCCCGGCGATCTGAATGGATATAATCAAGTGATGCCTTTGTGTTGTGCAACCTGTGAGAACTTACTTCGTGCAATTTCCCAAACACACAATGTTCACAAAAGTCCGGATTCTTGACCTTATATCCCTCAAGAAAACTGTTGAAGAAAGAATGCATACCCGCTTTCACCCATGTGACCTAGTCTCGTGTGCCACGGTGAGTCTGCTTGAGGCCCGGTGAAGCTGCTGAGGATGCATGCAACGGCGGCGGTGCCGGATATAGTAGATCCTTGTAATATATACAAGGTTCCCTCTTGATGCCTTTGAGGACTACAGCGAATCTTTGAAGACATTCAGCTGTCCACCTTCACCCTTGAAATTGAACCCCTTACTGTCCAGTACACTGAGAGATACCAAATTCTTGGTCATCTGTGGAACATGCCTTTACATCTTTCAGTGTACAGAATTTACCATCCTCTGTCCTTAACTTTATTGAGCCAATTCCCACAACTTTACAAACCTTGCTGTTGGCCATATAAATTTGACCACCATCCATCTGCTCATAGGTAGAAAACCACTCCCTGTTTGGACAAATATGGTAGGATGCTCCAGAATCAAGTATCCACACATCATTGTGGTGTGTAGAATCCCCTGCAACTAGAACCAGATCCTCATCGGTTGCTCGGTAGCCAAGGCTACGTGCCGAATACCTTCCCCGTTGTTTCTTCTTCCTTGGACAATTGGACTTCCAATGTCCCTGCTCCTTACAATAATTATAGACATCAGTATACTTAGGACCTTTGGACCCTGACTTCTTTTTCTTCTTCTGTCCATATCCTTTTCCACTATTGCTACTAGCTACTAGCCCAGCAGCCTGACTGTCTGTCCCAACAGCCTTGTGTCTAAGCTCCCTGGCATGTAAGGCAGACCTCACATCCTCCAAAGCTACTGTATCGTTTCCAACTATGAAAGACTGCACAAAGTTTTCATATGATGCCGGTAATGACACCAACAGGATTAGGGCTGCATCTTCATCCTCAATTTTAACATCAATATTCCTTAAATCAAGTAATATTGTGTTCAGCTGGTCAAGATGTTCCCTCAGTGGACTTCCTTCATGCATCTTCAGACTGAACAACCTCTGTTTCGACAACAACTTGTTGGTCAGTGACTTGGTCATATACAGGCTTTCAAGCTTCTTCCACAACTTGGCTGCGGTGTCTTCCTTGGCAACCTCGGTGATAACATCATCGATAAGCACAACATGATGGTTGAATGTGCTTTCTCTTCCGGACGGCAAAATCTGCGCATCGCATCGTATTTGGTTTGTCGGATAAAGGATTCCACAAACCTGTTGTTTCAACGGTGCACGCATCTTGATTTGCCACGGACCAAAATTGTTCCTTCCTGTAAATTTATCGACTTTCACGTTCTTCTTTGACATCTTTTCTTGCTAAAAGTCACAACTTTATCACGGATCCTAGCACCTTGCAAGGCCTTGGTGAAGACGAAGTTGATCGTACGGATTGTTTTTTCCGAACTTTGTCTCGATACCACTTGTTGTAAAACTGATGGAGATAACTTCAGATGCAAGAAATAGAACAGATGCAATCAAACGTAAATGATCAAAGGAGATAACAGAAAACAAGAAGAACACAGATTTAACGTGGAAAACCTCTCTCAAAGTGAGAGAGATAAAAAACCACAGGTAGAAAAGAGATATTTATTATTATGCACTGAGTTACAGATTTTCACACACCCGGACAATGTGACAACAAGCGTATTTATAGGCACAAATCCACTAAACCCTAGCCGCAAGGAATCTTTGTACGATGCACCATAAATACCCTTACACGTGTCCTCCTTTTAATGACAACGTATAGGCATCACATAACAAAATTAACGGATGTGGGACCTGCTTGTATTCCGGTACTCGGCGAGGCTTTAACCCCGCGACGGTACCTGGCGACGAAGCCTCGGTGGACTCCACACCCTGCGATGCACGGAATTGAATACACTTCTCGGTTTGTCCATCACACGGTGAGTCTTCGAATTGGTTCCACCAAAAATGTAGAGTTTAAGTCACTTTCTTGACAAGTAGTATTTTGCTTTAGACAATGATCAAATTGTGATAATAAAATATAAATACAATCTTTATGTGTGTTTTTTTTAGGATATTTAGATATTATATATTGTGATTATTGTATTTAGTATTTATTATTTACTTGTAATTATTGTAACCCTATATCTAGAAGCTTCTCTAAGATATATGTATATATATATATATATATATATATATATATATATATATATATATATATATATATATATATATATATATACATACGTAAGTACTAGTAAACACAATTAATCAATGGAAAATACTTTTCCACATTTATCTATCATGGTATCAGAGCATTGAGACATAGTCTCCCTTTTCCTCCGTTTTTTTTTTCCGACTGTACTACCACCGTAGTACAACAGTTGCTCATCTCCCTTGCAGCCTCAGACCGACATATATGAATGTCTCAAAGTATGCTCAGAACCTTGATAAGTTCATATTCAAATACTCTACGAAAGAATACTCACAAAAAACTTGAAAGCTTTATAATAATTCACTCAATAATTTTTTTGTTGTATTGTGAAAGAAACCCCTAAAGCCTTATATAGGTTACAATCTCCACGCAAAGAAGCTATCTAAGAAATGTGGGATAAATTTCCCCCAAAAATAATAATTGAAAATAAATAAAAAAAATTATAAATAAATTTATTAAAGTTTTTCTTCAATGGAAATCACATCATTCCCTCCCGGCTCTAAAAGGATTTGACCTCGAATCAAAAGGATGTCGTAAAAGGGATCATCATGCACAAAGCTCGGACAACACCAAAAGACACCAATGAGTCACCGGGATCAAATAGAACACGAACACATCACCTCGTATCGAAGGCTCGAGTCGATAGTGAGTCGAGCATCACCAATGCAACATCAACGTACTTTCGCGACGTGCTAGAATGGCGAAGAAGTCACCGCAAAGTAGCCACGAACGATAGCAATGCGTAGTCGGATAGGCGGCAACATACTTAGAAATTGGATCAATGAAATGGTTCTCCGGTTTGCCACCAAGTGAAATCTCCCCAAGAACCTGCAAATATGATGAAATAGAACCCGAACAAGTGGATACGAAATGAGACAAACTTTCCTTTGCCCTCCATTCACAACATTTAGCACCATGTCCAACTAATTCTCCCGCATTGAGCTTTACTTCTGGCGGCTTTGAGTAAGTCTAAGTTGCTCCTCATGCGCTTCTTGTGGTGACAAGGAAACATGTGTGATTTTCTTGTCCTTGTGAATCAACGTATACCTATTCAGAAAACCATCATAAAGAACTAGCCTATCGTATTGCCAAGGTTTGCCAAGAATAACATGTGTGATATACATAGGTACCAAATCACAAAGAACATCATAATCTATCTTTTGGAGAAAAATAGAGGAAAAGAGAATGATTTTTAATCATTTTAAAATGATGTTTTAATCATTTTTTACAACCACTTTGAGAGCCGTTTTTGGTTAGACTCTTGTACAGTTTATCAAGAGTTTATGATGACTTTGAAATCTACGTGTGACGTAGATGAAGACAGGTCTTTGAATCATTCATTTCGGATATCGGGTGAATGAGAAATTAAGGCTTGAAGTTGGTTAGTTGAAGAAGTTGATGTGTTGATACTTGGAAGTTGAAGAGTTCAACTTCTTTAATCCCACATTGGGAAATGTGCTAATCTTTTCTCAATATTTATGTGGGAAAGTTAGTTAAATGGTATAAGCTCCAAGGAAAGGGAGAGAGTTTAGAATGGTTTTTGTTAGATGACATTCTGCTAAAATCGCCACACGCGCTCGCGCCACCGCCGCCCGCCCGTGCCCGAGCCCCTTGACCGTTGACTGTGGGCTTGGTCTTGGGCTTGGGAAATTAAGCCTAAGGCAATACTAATTTTTTGGACAAAGTTACATTGGATTTTTTCAAATAAATATTCAAGCTCATTTCTGATTTGAGCTGAGAGTCTAAGTAATTCGATTCAATTACAGGCTCGATTAAGCTGTCTCTTCATCTACTATTGGGCAATAATGCTGAGAGTTAGTGGAGTTAAGTAAACTCCTTCCAACTAATGAAGTTAAAGTACTGCTAGTGAAACTCCTGCCTTGATACACTTCAAGGTGATGGAGCTACGATGTTTTCCTCCCTATATAAAGATCTTCTACGCAATGGAAACAAATATAGAACTACAACACAAATACTCATATCCTGCATAAATAGTTGAAGAGTTTTTTCTGAAGCACTGTCAGAGTTCGAAGTTGTTCAGGAGTTGAAGTACCTCCCTCTTGAAAAGGTAAACTAAATAATCCTTGGAGGCAATTGCATAATCTGTGGGTACATGCCGGAGCAAATTTGTCTTAAGGACATAGTTCATCTCGCCTCAATATTTTAGAGATAACCTTTACGTTTTGTAATTTCATTTTTCATTCTTGTACTTGTAATTTTGTTTCGATTATAAAGAAATTGTTCTTCTTCTTTATGGTTGTTTATTTTATTTCGCATACGATACTACGGGTATAAAAATCTTAAGACAAAATTTTTCGAGCCTTCATGCTCGAGAAAAGTATACGTATGGGAATAAAAAATAAATATTCGGTTCGTATTCGAACAATTTTTTTTTATTTTACGATCAAACTTGAATGTTATTTTTTGATATTCGGTAAACTTCATCTTGTTTGGTCTCGTTGAAAACGAACACAGAATCGATTGTTTATCTTCTGTTCTTGAACAGAAATGACTACTGTTAATGACGCGTCATTGACACCCACGATGATGCTACGGCGGCGCAAGTCTGAATGTAGTATCAACTATAACTTGTGCCTACTATGACACGATCTCTTGTTTTTGTGGTGGAACTTACGCTCATGGAGAGAATCCAAAGAAGTTTAACGGGCTAAATTTCAAGCGGCGCGGCAAAGATCTTGTTCTACGACTATGCTTGGCTTTGACAAAATGCTCACTAAAGAGCAACCGGTTGTGCCTCTAGAAAACATTGAACACAACGCTTTTCTTGCTCTTGAAAGTTGGAAGCATAGTGATTTTTTGTGCAAAAATTACATTACGAACGGTTAGACAATACTCTGTATGGTGTCTATTGTATGTTTGAGTCTGCTAAAGCACCGTGGCTTGCCTTTGATAAAAAATATAAAACTGAGGATGCAGGTGCTAAGATATTAATAGTAGGTAAATTTCTGGACTATAAGATGGTCGATTCCAAAACCGTAATTAAACAGGTTGAGGAATTACAAATCATTATAACCGAAATTCTAGAAGAGGGCACGATAATAAGTGAAAATTTTCAAGTAGCTTGTGTGATTGAAAAACTACCTTTGTCATGGAAGGAATATAAAAGTTATCTCAAACACAAGCGAAAGCAAATGTCTATGGATGATCTGATTGTCCGACTCCGTATAGAAGAGGACAATAGAGGATACGAAAAGAAACTTTACGTGCGGGTTGGACGGGCCAAAGCTCATGTTGCGAGGTCAAGAATCGAAGAGGAAGAAACAAGACAATCTTCCGGGAAAAGCGGTGAATCGTCCAAGAAGCCACCAGCTGCGTACAAATTCAATGGTGAATGCCGCAAGCTGTGGCAAATTTGGGCACCGTGCAAGTGAGTGCCATGGAAAGAAGCCATTTCGGCGAAGGGCACATATGGCTGAAATGATGGTGATGATGACATGCTTTGCCTTGTTGGGACGAGTGCAATGCGTGAGGAATCCAACGCGGTGGTTTGTGGACACTTTGGAGCCATAAGACATGTTTGTGCTTGACCATGGAGTGTTCTCAACCTATAGGGTTGGAGGCGGTGAGAAACTATGGATGGGTAACTCTTCCCACTCAACCATTCATGGAACAAGAAATGTGATTCGAAGATGACTTCGGGAAAGAAACTAACGTTGACCAATGTTCTCCATGTTCACGACATTCGTAGGAATCTAGTTTTTGGTGCTATGTTAAGCAAGGCTGGTTTCAAGATGATGTTTGGTTCGATAAGGTCATTTTGACTAAGAATGAAGTGTTCGTCGGTAGAGGGTATCTCACCGAGGGTATGTTTAAGTTGAATGTCTTGGTCATTGTGCCTAAGAATGTTGTGCCCGATGAGGCTAATAAAATTGCATCTACTTACTCGCTTACTTGTTTGAGTCTTCTTGTTTATGGCATAATCGATTAGGACATGTTAATAATAAATCAATTTGTAGAATGATGAATTTAGATTTATTACCTAATTTAAAGTTTAATCAAACTGAAAAATGCCACATATGTGTCGAAGCTAAAATGACTAAGGCACCATTTCTTTCAGTGGAAAGAAACACAAAACCGTTAGATTTAATTCATACCGATTTGTGTGATTTAAAATTTGTGCAATCGAGAGGCGGTAAAAAATACATTGTAACATTTATCGATGATTGTACAAGATACTGTTATGTCTATTTGCTAAGTAGCAAAGGTGAGGCAATTGAGGCTTTTCAAAACTATAAGAATGAAGTCGAAATTCAACTTAGCAAACGAATTAAAAAAGTTCATAGTGATAGAGTTGGTGAATATGATGCACCGTTTAAAGAAATATGTTCACAATCTGGCATTATTCATCAAACGACTGCGCCACATACACCTCAATCGAATGTATTGCAGAACGCAAGAACCACACTCTAAAATAGATGATGAATGCTATGTTGATAAGTTTGGGTTTACCTCAGAACTTGTGAGGGGAGCCATCCTCTCAGCAAATGTCATTCTTAATAGAATTCCATTGAAAAAGATGGATAAGACCCCATATGAGTTGTGGAAAGGCCATAAGCCAAGCTACAAATACTTGAAAGTTGAGGGTCTTTAGCAAAGGTAGAAGTGCCTAAACCTAAACAAATAAAGATTGGGCCTAAAATGATAGATTGCATATTTATCGGTTATGCAAATAACAGTAGTGCATATAGATTTCTAGTGCATAAATCTGACATCCCAGATGTACATGTGAATGTTGTCCTGGAGTCAAGAAATGCTGTGTTTTTCGAGGAGGTCCGATAGTGTTTTTCGAAGAGGTCCGAGGAGGTCCGATAGTATTTCGAGGAGGTCCGATAGTTTTTCGAGGAGGTCCGATAGGAGGTCCGATAGTATTTCGATAGTAGTTCAAGACATAGTTTACTGAATAGCCGAGTAGATCCGATAGTATTTCGCTAAGGCAGGTTCAAAGCCAGAAACTACCTCTCTTGATGCAATATTTTTCTATCTGAAATCGCTTCAGGGTCTGCATTTGCATTAATTTCCATGCATGTAGGGATTGTTGGAGAAAAATAGAGGAAAAGAGAAAAATGATTTTTTATCATTTTCAAATGATTTTTAATCAGTTTTTGCAACCACTTTGAGAGTCAGTTTCGATTATATTCTTGTACAGTTTATCAAGAGTTTATGATAACTTTGAAATCTACGTGTGACGTAGATGAAGACAGGTCTTTGAATCATTCAATTCGGATATCGGGTGAATGAGAAATTAAGGCTTAAACTTGGTTAGTTGAAGAAGTTGAAGTGTTGAAAGTTGGAAGTTGAAGAATTCAACTTTCTTAATCCTACATTGGGAAGTGTGCTAATATTTTCTCAATATTTAAGTGGGAAAGTTAGTTAAAGGGTATAAGCTCCAAGGAAAGGGAGAGAGTTCAGAATGGTTTTAGTTAGACTATGTTTTGCTAAAATTGCTACACGCGTGCGCGAGCCGCCGCCCGCCTTGTGCAGTGTCACGTATCCATCCCCTTATATTTGTTAGGAAGTTCAACCTTCAATTCCTTATGGTGCCTTGTTGTACTTACGCCCCAATTACGTGCAAACTTGTGCCTTGTTGAATCATCGCATATCTGTTGTACCACATGTTGTTGATCCAAGTTTGCTTGCAAATCACGAAGTTTCCTTTTTGTTGTAGTTATTTACCTAGAGGCTTTGTGTTTTTGACGAAGCGTTGTGACGACTGTCATCGGCATATCATTACATTTCGATCAATCCGATCCGGCATTTGCCTTGGTCGGGTTGATTTGTCCCCGAACACCTTTGATTTGTCAGCCTAGGATTAGGTTCTGTCCCATGGCTGTATTTTCTTGCTTGTTGTTTTTGGATTTTCTGTAATAGCCTCAGTCTTATATTTTTTTTTCCAGTTGTAATCTATATTGCTAAAGATCTATACTTGCACTTTATACTCATTGTTGATATTATGTAGAATATCAGGTTTGTGGTAACAGTGTTTATCTTGAGGATATTAGGCTTTATGTGAGTGATTTCTCCAGAGGAGTATGGCGGTGAGCAAGAATCAATACAGTCGGTTAAACGTTTAAGGGATGAACACGTGAATGAGTCGACAAATTGACAGAGTAGCTCTCTGTGTATTAATTCTTGGATCCTTTCTATTACATTGTGATCCCATATATATAGGCTAAGACTATGTCGAGTTTGTCGGGATTAGCCGGTTTGGAGTGATAAGTATGGCGAGCGGCGAACGGCGGACTCGTATATGCCTTGTCTTGAAATCAACTTGACCATATGGGTAGAAATCACACGGAGAGGAGGAGTCCGACTTATGATCAACGGACGGGGATCCGGCTTCTTGTTGGCGGATAGGACCGGGCTTACGAACGGCGGGTAGGATCGGCTTATGAGAGTGGACGAGAGGGGAAAGAGGCCCCGTATCTTCGTTATTGGGCCATGATAGTAGGCCCAATCTAGATGAGCGGGGCCCCGTTCCGGTTCGGGTATATCAATGCCCCCTGCTACGTGCACAGGCGTGTCCGCCGAGGTGGAGAGTAGAATTTTGAAGAAGAAATTGAGAGCCGCACCCTTGTATTGTCGCTCGTGACGAGAGGTGTGCCGATAACGTTCTATCGGTGGAACTAGTGTTGGTGAAAACCACCGGCTATATGTTGTGCATTGTAGCGGACATGCTTGCTTGCCGATAATGTTCTATCGGGCTTGAATAAGTGTTTGTATCGCGTAGCGAGTACCGATTATATGCTTTTGCAAATTGTAGCGGACAGGCTTAATCGCCGACAAGGCACAGCCGGGCTTAATCACCGATAACGCTCTATCGGGTATGGATTGTCGAATAAGCAAGCTTGTGGGCATTGATGGATGGTGGCCGGCGGCGGGGACTATAGCCGTTGGAGAGGGCAAACGGATGTATTGGTTCACGAAGCATCATGTCGATTACGTATGCGACACGACGCTTGAAGCGAACCGTCCTTCGCTCGATTGTCTAAGAAATATTGGTATCCGTTCCGGTCATTATGACATTTGAATTTCGAAAATCCATACGTCGTTTCCCTCACGATTTCTTCCTATAAATAGAGGCTCCCATCCCCACTCTTCCAATTTCCTTTTTACGCAAACTTCTCCGGCGATAGAGATAGAGAATTCCGGCAAGTGCAAGCAAACTCCGGCGGCGTATTTTCGAACGGGATCAACATCTCCACTTCTCCTCTCGTTAATCGGTACGAATTTGCACATTCCCATTATCTTTTGATTCGATTGTGCATTAATTTCACCCGTTTCTTTAGCTAGGAATCGTAATGTTGTGAATTTTCCCTTGTCGATGTTTGATTTTTGATATGAACACCGTAAATTCACCCTTTACGTTTCCCTACGTTTTATGCCTTTTTTTCCCAGAAACCCGTTTGTGTATACAAGCTACGATTGTTTTTTTGCCAATACACGAGTGTTTGTGTTTGTTTGGGGATTTTTACGGGTTATTTTGCTAAGTAAAATGGAGGGGCGAGGTGTCGGGGTGTGATCGCTTTCACCTCGGCCCAATTTCCATACCCGGGTGATTAAGCGATCCACCTTGCCCTTTTTCTTTTCCAGAATGTCTTTAGAGCGTACCTTATCTCAATCTGACGAAGAAGATCGGGCCGCCGTGGGTTACGGCTCAGAGGAGGTTAGCATGGAAGATGCTAGTTCAAGCGACGCCGATGAGGAGGTAGTCGAAGAAGAACCGGGACCCAATAATATAGGATCCGATCCGGAGGATGAAGAAGTCACGGTGATTGGCGAGGGTACTGCGGGGGTGAGGTCGATGATGAAGACCGGACGGCGGCGAGTGACACCTTGTCGGATGGAAAAGGTTATAACCTCCGGAGCCACTAAGCGTAGCTCCGCTGATCAAGGAAGGCGTGGAAGCGCACAAGTGTCAAGAAAGACGGGTGCATCGAAAAGACCGTACGCGGCTAGGAAAACCGGGCGGAGAAGGATTTAGCCGTGTACGATGAGCACGAGAAGAAGAAAATGCTTTTTGCCAAAAAAGAGATCGATTGCCGTCGAGATGGAGCTTGCGGAGCAAAAACATGCCGATACTAACCTTATAGCTCGATGGCGCGAGTTCCGAGATCGGATTGATTATACGTCGGCGGTGACGGCTTATGATATTTCGGATGATTATCGATTCGTCGGTATGGGCGCGACGAACGTATCCCGGACGTACGGTCGGGATACCGAAGATTTCTTGTGGCTTCACTATGATCACCTAGTGGCCGGACTTAGGCCACCATTTGAACCCTTCTTTATTACCTTTATGGAGGAAGCGAAGGTCATGCCTTGCAATCTCGGTCGGGAGTGGCTCGGGTAGTGATGGCCTTTATCGTTATTAGTCGGCTTCGTGGTCGCGAACCGACGATGGCGGCTGCTTGCTATACTTTTATAGTTTCACAAGAAAAGGCGACGCCGGGAAAATTCAGCCGCGCAGCAAATCTAGCAGTGGTAAGCCTCGTCTTCTGTTCGATCTCCCTAATAAAGTGACAGATTGGGACAAAAGGTGCATGAGGGTTGAATCCCGAGTGGGATGGCCTTTTCCCAAGCTCCCAGCGAATTCTTTAAAAACTGAACATTTGAAGGATATCAACACCCAGGAGGAGGACGACGAGTTTATGGATGAGCTTAAGGGGCTGCTCGGGTTTGTTCGAAAAGGTATCGAACAACCTCGAAGCCTTTAGCGGAGATTGCTTCTAGATGACGGCCAACCTTATCTCCGAATGGCCGGTCTACCCGCGGCCGGCGTAAGAGATCCCCTGGTTGTGGTCGATCCATTTCCCACCGATCTGGCGGCGGTACGGAGAGTGCCATCATGCGGATGCATGCCCTCCCAATGTAAAGTCTGTTTAGGCAATCCCTCGTTCCGGGCCCCGAGTACGATTTTTACTTTGCATTCTTTTTGACACTTTTTGATTGCATGTTTCCTATGTTACTTCTCTTCATGTTATTTTTCGGGCCGCTAATAAGTGTTGTTTTCCGCGGTACCATGGATGCTCTCGATCAACGCGACCAAGCGACCCGAAGGAAGACTACTGGTGAGGTCAAGAGAGCTGCTGAGCTGAAGGGGATTAAGACCCCGCTTCCTACGGTCGATATAAGGAAAGGGGCGGCTGGAGCCTCTGGATCTCAAACTGAAAAATCAACTCAACTGCTAGCCAAGCAACCAGCGAGTAAGACATTAAAGCAAACAACCCTGACCAAACCGCCGGCAGGTGAAAAGAAAAGAAAACCTGTCGCCGAGGAAGTTGACCCTGCTGGAGGTGGTAGCGGCGAGCAAGAGGCTCCTCAACCTAAGAAATCTAGAGCTGTTGGTGGCCAGTCTAAAGATGGTGCTGATATAGCCAAGTCCACTGATAAAGGCAAATCTCCGGCCGACGAATCATTCTCCGTGGGAGCAAAATCGATGATACCCTTTGCCGGAGTACCTGTTGGGCCCGCGGGAAATCCCGCGGTGTGGTTAGATAAAGAGTTTATGCGCCAAGGTACCATCGATTTGCCCAAGGCTATAGTGATCTCGAGGGGCATTGATGATGTGGCCCCGGCGAGGCATTTGAGGTAGGGTCTCCCCACCATTTCAGCGGAAATCGGCCGTGGGATCGCGGATAGGATCGTCCTGGCCGACCAAGCAGATCCTTGCATGACCTTCCTCCATAACATAGAAGATCTGTGGGGTTTGTACGGCGCCACGGTGAGCATGGTAAACAACCTTCCTTCCTTATTCTGTTTTTATTCTTTTCTTTTACCTTTGTCGAATCTGACTTCGCTGACTTTTCTTTTTTTAGGTGGGTACGGGTCTGGCACAGTTCATAAACGATTATAGGAATACTATATTGTTAAGTGCGATGCTAACAAGGAGGGCGAGTCGCCACCTAGAAAACTCTCAAAGCCGCTAATGAGGTCATGGGCGGCTGCGTGGCGGTTTGAGTATGGGCGAGGCCGAAAACGAGAGGTTGAGACTACAACTTGCCGAGGCTCAAAAGAACTCCGAGCGTTTGGAGAAGCTTAACTACGAACTCGCGGAACAAGATAGGTCCAGCGATCTATCCATGAAGAACGTGCGGCGAGAAAGTAGCGAGAGGCTCGGGCCCGTTGGGAAGCCGAGCAAAAGGTAAGCGAGGGTTTATGGAAACGGTGGCGGATGCGAGCTCAAGTGTCCAAGGTCGGATTGAGGCCGCAAGCAAGGTTCTTCTTGGAGAGAATTTCTGATGGGATATGACCAAGGGTTCTATAACATCTCCGGGTGCATTTGGGCTCACGGCGGCGATACTCACGACATCGACACCTTGCAAGACGGGATTCTCACCCATCCCTTTTCCAATCTTCTAAGGGATTTCCACCCGCACATACCTTTCTCCGACATTGAGCTACAGTGATACATCCCTAAGTATGCTCCAGATTGGGAGGTGCCCGCAGTGGTGGAAGCGAATCTAAGGGAGCTTGTGCGTCGAGCTACCCAAGCGAACACCGCAGGCGACGAAGAGGGTGAGCGAGGGGGGGCTGGAGAAGAGGCCGAGCGGACGGTGAAGAAACTACGAGAGCCTACCGAGTCGAGAAGAATGCGGCCAAATTCTGCGCCATTCCCTTCGCGAGGAGAATGTTCATAATGAAGAAATACGGCCTGAAAACTCTTAGATTTGTGCTCTCTGTTCCGTATGAAACTATTTTGATTTCGTGTATGCGTAACTCTTTTTCTTTTCGCACTTTATGTAACAACCTTTCTGAGTGAAGTTTACTTTCTATTCGCCTGGTGTATGTTTATTTTTTGCTCAAATTTATTGTATAAATTGAGTCCGAGTATAGTAGCATCCTCCGGCCCCCTTGTTTTAGATAAGATTCCAATTTGATAGCGATCGTGCTTAACTTCGAGATATGCGCCCCTTGAATCTTATCTGAAATAACTGCTCGATTAAAATGTATGAAACTTCATGTTCGCCCCTCTAGAATCTGATCTCAAATAACTGCTCGCTTAGGCAACTTGAATTTTCTGGAGGGTGGCCCCCTATTTGAGATGAGATTCGGAGTTGAGCACAATACGACTTCTGATGAACCTATTTATTCGTGGTCGTTTTAAATTTTTCTGCATATGGCCCCCATTTTTGACAAAGGTTGAGGTGAGTTCGAAATTTTGTTGAAAATTTTTCAAAAAAATTGTCTTTTATCCGTACACCGGGCACAGCTGAAGCATACAATAATACGCATTCTAAAAGAGAAATGTAAAATCGGGCTTTATTAATTTCGACTCATCCCACTAGATGAGTGAAGATTGCAAGCAAGTAAGAAAGCGACCACTCACGTCGTAAATGAGAGGATAGCCATAACCACTAACCGATTTATTATATGTAGTACCTTTTGTGATTGTACGCGTGCCACGGCTATTGAGTTCGAAACCTTGCTGATTTACGAGGACATAAGTTCCTTTTTTGATCTCTTTTGCGACTTGGTAAGGACCTCCCCAATTTCTTTGTTAACTTACCCTTATCAGGCTCCATACCAGAGGCCTTTCTGTTTAGAAGAACAAAATCCCCAACCCTAAATGAATGATCACGAATTCACTTGTCGTGTTGTTGTTTAGCGAGTTGCTTGTAATTCGTGAGCCGATGGAATGTTGCTAGCCTTTTCTCTTCCGCTAGATCTAGGTCGATCTATCTATTTAATAAATTGTCCGTCGGGTCGTGTAAGGCGACACGATGCTAGGTAGGGACATTTCGACGGGATTCATGGCCTTTGATCCATAAATAAAAGCAAAAGGTGTTTCTCCGGTGGGTGTTTTAACTGTGGTGCGGAGTGCCCAAAGTATAGCGGGTAGCTCATTGACCCATCCTCCTGCTTTTACTTTGTCATCCACGCTCTTTTTGAGCATCTTGATTATTTGTTTGTTGCCGGCCTCAGCTTGGCCGTTGCCTTGAGGATAAGCCACAGATGATTGCAAGTGCTTGACCTTGAATTCCTCGTAGAGCTTTGAGAATTCCTTTCTAAATTGTGGGTTGTGGTCTAACACCACGCCGCGGGGTACCGAATCGAGAAAAAATTTGATCGTGTAAGAAATAACCCGCGGCCTTTGCGCCTATCTTGACCATAGGCTTAGCTTCGATCCACTTTGTGAAATAATCCACACCACTATGATAACCTTGCACCCACCTCTTCACGATGGAAAAGGTCCGATGAGATCGAGTGCCCACATGTCGAAAGGCCATGGTGCGACCACGATGCTCTATTCGACAGATGGTATCCTGGGGATGTCTGCATGTTTTTGACACTCCGGACATTCTCTGACTAGCTTTTCTGAGTCTTTAAGGATCGTCGGCCAGTAATACCCTGCAGTTATAACCTTCTGGGCCAAGGAGCGACTAGCGGGATGACCCTCACATACTCCCTGGTGAAGCTCGATAAGGATTATCTTGCTTTCTTCATCTCGGACACATCTCAGTAGAGGTTTTGTTGCGGATCTCCTGTAGAGTATTCCGTTGTTTATAATGTACACGGCCGTTTTTTTCTTGAGTGCGCGAGATTTATCCGCTCCGTCGGGTAGGACGCTTTGACTACATGTAAGCTTTGAACCTCATTGATCCAGCATGTAGTCAGTGTTGGTGCGTCGATTTCCATGATTTCTGTTGCCTCAACAGCGGGTACCACAAGATACTCTATCATTATGGAGGGGTCCGCGAGCTCTTCTTTGAGAGATAGCTTAGAGAGATAGTACGCCGCTCATTGTCCTCTCTCCAAATTCGATGAACTCACAATAGTAGAAACCGGCTTTTAATCGTCGAACAATCTCACCATATTTCTTGAGAATACCACAATGCGTGTCATAGTCCTCTGAGATTTGGTTGACGATGAGTTGAGAATCACAATAGACTTCGACGTTTTCCACTTTCAACTCCTTTGCGAGCCGAAGTCCGGCAATAAGTGCTTCGTATTCGGCTTGATTATTCGTGGACGGGAACTCGAACCTTAAGGCTTGTTCGATTTCCTCTGTCGTTTCGGGTTCCATCAAAATTACCCCGGCCCCACAACCATTTCGATTAGACGCTCCGTCAAAATACAACTGCCAACATTGATCGGGCTTACTCCCGACCGTAGCGGGCTCTGGTGGTACCGGCGAACTTGGTTGCGGTGAGCTGAAACTTGTCTCTACAATAAAATCCGGAAATGTTTGACCTTTGATTGCTTTTCGGGGTTGATAATGTATGTCGAATTCAGTGATTTCGATAGCCCATCGGAGGAGCCGACCTGAAAGATCGGGTTTATGCAGTATTTGGCGCATTGGACTATCTGTTAAGACCACTATTGTGTGTGAAGTAAAATAGCCCTTGAGTTTGCGGGTAGCGATAACAAGCGAGTAGGCTAATTTTTCAATATTAAAATACGACTCTCCACCGGATGAGAGCCACTTACATAATAGATGGGATTTTGGAGGGTTCCGGCCTCCTTGACAAGAATGGCGGCAACGGCCCGGTCCGAAGCCGCCGGTACAAAAACAAAATATCTCCTTCTATAGGGCTAACCAAAAGAGGTGGTGTTGGTCCCAGAGTAGGGTGAAACTATAGTCAGAGGGGGGGGGGGGGGTAAATGACTATAGTGGAGTTTCAAAAACTTTTCTTTTATTTAAAAGCTTTTGGGCAGCGGATAAGTCCCTTCTTACTATGTTGTTTTCAAATTAGTTTAGACAATCACAGAAATAAGTTATGATGTAGGCAAATTAAATAAATGATTTGTAAAGTAAAATTGCGAAATTAAATTGACACAAGGCTTATAGTGGCTCGGGGTGGTGTAATCCGCTTAATCCACTCTTCTCTGTGATGATCGGAGGAATTCACTATTGTTTTCACGGATACAATAGTATGATTGTCCTTGGCTTCCCAAGCTTCACAATCTACAAGACTATCACTCCTTGAGCGCAACGACTTCGGTGATTCGGTCTCCTTTCTTTGCTCCTTGATATCAAAATCCTTCAACAGCTATCACAGATTCAACTCCTTCTCAGATTGCCTCTGATTCAGTTGTTTTACTTTGATGAGAATGTGATTCACAAACTTGCTTGATCAATCTCATTCTTGAGTATGACTTTGTAGCTACGATTTACGAGTTGATAACTAGATGTGTCTTTTTAAGTTCGAGAGAAAGGCTTTTCAAATTGACGGGATTTTGCTTGATTTTTCTCTTGGATCGTTCCTCTTCTTTTCTCTGTCTACGTCAATGCCTTCTATTTATAGCCTTGAATAACCTTGATTTTGAAACTCCGTCCGTTGGCTATATTAATGAGGGAATAATCCTTGATTTTATTCTTGATTCCCCCTTAATTGCATTCTCCTTGATTTCGGTGATCGGATTCTTTCTTCAATCGTACAGCAGAAAATCCGTCCTTGATTGATCCTCTAATGATTGTGCATTTAATGCATGATCTTCTGAATCTTCAACGTATATTAAATCTGATCTGGTAAGTGTTCCTTCGCCGTTTTCAGAACGGTCGAGCGATCCTTTTGACTTAGCCGATTTAGATCTTCCTTCACCGTTTTGTCTTCACTCAGCCGAAAGTCAGTTTACTTTGCCGATTCACAGTTTTCTTTTTTTCTTCAGTTGAAGGAGAATCTTTGTACTTCACTGATCTTTGATTGGGGTGAGATCAGTGTACACCATATTCGAATATTAATGTACATCACTTGTAGTATAACTTAGACTTGTCCAAGGTCATCACAGACTTCCTTGGTTACAAGTCAGACCTTTAATGTCTGCATTGCTTCTCTGTTGGGGCTTGGCTGGCTTCACTCTGCCGAATATATGTTTTTGCTTTGCCGTCCTACCAACTAGTACAATACTTGTCTGACTCAACTTATACAACATGTCAGATTCTAAGTAAAGACTTATATAGAGAATTCTAACTTATTTCAGGCTTGCTATAACAGCTAGTATGGCCATCTTCAAAACATAATAAAATGTTCCTAACAATTTCCCCCTTTTTGATGATGCCAAAACCCTCAAAAGCCTGAACATAAGTAATCGAAATAATAGAACAAAAATTCAACAGTTGTATTCATCCATCATAGGGCAATAAGATATTGCATCTCTTTATTTAAAGAACAAAGGCAAATGATAAAATCAAATTGAATTAAGCAACATGTAACAAGTTTACTTCTTCATTTCTTCAAACCCGATGCCTTTGCCTTTCTTTGTCCTTGCCTTTCTTTGCCTTTCCCTTTCCACTTTGGAGCTCTCGGGCTTTGAGTTTCCTTCCCCGCTTTGTGGCGGCATCAAAACGTGCTTCAAGGTACGCAATTCTTTGCTTCAGACTCAGGGAGAGGACCATACTTTTTCTCCAGTATTTTGTTGTTGGCCTCACCAACTTTGATTAGAAAGTCCAGCTGCTTGCCAGATGCTCCATTATCTCCTCCAGATGCTAAATTTGTTGAGTGTGTGTAATGAGAGTGTCCACCAATGGCTTGAGATTGTTGTCAGTTATCTCAGCAAGGAACTCAAGATTGGTTTGGACATGATGAGGAATGAGGTGCTGTAAGTTGCAAAGTAGATTTCCTTGTCTCTCCATGACCTCATCCTGGATCTTGATGTGGTGATGAGGGCCTCAATCTTGTGGTTGAAGGAGGTAGCTTCACTCCTTAAGGCATGCTTCAAATTTTGCCTGCTGTAGTATTGCCTTTCCATGTCCACAATAAGGGGTTGAATGTCCAGATTGAAGACTCTTTCTGGATCAACTTCTTCTGGTGCCACATGGGCATCCTCTTCAACCTCATCATCTTCTCCCTCAGCATCTTCACCTTGCTTCTCCTCATTTTCCACTTCAACTTCTTGCTCTTCCTTTTCCTTTTTTCATTTTTCATTTTGTGCTTCTTCTTTTTCTTCCATTTGTTCTTGTTCTGCCTCATTAGACACAGGGTCATTTAGAGGTTGTTGTTGAGTGTGAGCTTCTTCATCTGCCACCGTTCCCCACTTGTGCAATTGTGGGGGAGTTGACAATTTCGGCTAAGTGAGCTTTATCGGTGGCTCCTTGTTGTTTGTCAAGCTGTACTAATGCTTTTGAAAAGCACTTCTTGGAGAGTCGGTTCATCGTCGAAATCCCTAAATCTTCTTGATTGGCTTCAAGATTTCTACCTTACGAATGTTCATCTTCGACTCATCTTCTTCCTCGTCTATCTCTTCTTCTTCGGATGAAGTGAGTCTATATCCTTCCTCACCTTCTTCAAGGTAGGTGATTTCCTCTTGCTGCTTCTCTTCTTCTGTTGCTATGTCATCACTGATTGTCACAGGCTCATACAAGTTGCTGGTGTCAGGCATAGTGGTATCCTCTTATGCCTTCGAGATGCGGTTCTTCGTCCCACTCGATCTGTTGGATTCAGGTTGTTTCCTCTTTTTCCCAGCAATGGGTTTGGGCTTCAGGGAAGCCTTGATGTAGGTGAACATTGTCTTGGACTTGTGTGGGGACTGCAGGTTTGTGGGTTGTACTTTCAAGGCGTTGAACAGGTGTTGAAGAGGGAACCCATATGATTTCCTTTCCCAGAAATCGCCCTTTTTCTGCAAACCCTTGCTCGGTGCGGTGAATGATAGGTCAATTTCCTTTTGAATCTGATCCTTCAATCGATTGAAAACAAAGGTTGCTCAATCAAATTTGATGCGTTCATAGATTATGGCCATCAGTTTGATCCATACCTCAGTTAGGTTTTCCATTGACCCCTTTCTGCCTTCAATATTTTTGGTGATGACCGGTGCAAATTCAGCAAACGGAAGTTTGAGCTTTGATCTAGGTAGATTGTACGTTTCTTTGTTTTGCTTGGGGCTTTTGGCTATCTCGGCCCGAAATTTTGTGATGTACGTCGTCACAAGCTTGACATTAGCGGGACCAATTAAGGGAAGGTGCGGTATCGTTTAGTGTACCGGGCGTGATGACTATGTTTTTTCCAAAGATTGAGCTTGTGATGCGATCGACTTCGATCTTCTTTGTCTTGGGCACAAACTTGGCATTTTCCGAATGCTATCAGGTTTTCATAGCAGATACCAGTTATTGTGGGGTTTAGAAAGGTCATCAGCCCCAAATTTGTACAGCAATCGACCAAGCGTTGTGCTTGTGCATCGTTATCACAATAAGAGAGATAGTGTTCTGGTTTGAAAAACGAACCAGTGATGATTGATTTTTCATAGTATTTTTCGGTAGGAGAGATTGTGGAAGATGAGGCCATTGATAGTAGATAGATGTTTAGAAAGGAGTTCTTCAAGTTTTCGGTGAAAATCGAAATAGGGTTTGTAATTTGCAAGAGAGCGTAAAGATTTACGAAAATCTTTAAGTACGGTTTATATAGTGTGATTTGGGTAGTGTGAACGTGGTTTGAATATGGAAGGATTTTGTGACATCATGGCGTGATTTTGTGTATGTGAATTGCGATATTCGAGCGTAATGGGGGAGTGGTTTGAGGTAAGTAATGATAGAGCCCGGGAATCGAGGAGTTTACAATTCGAAAAATAATACAATTACCTCCATGATCATAAATTGATCTCCACGTGTGTAATCTTTCACAGAATAATCCTCCATAATTTCCTTATTTTCCACGTGTAATCAGAATTGATTTTGTTCACACTTTTAATTTATCCAAGTCTTTATTTCGGTGAAGTGCCTTGGCTGGTCACTTAGCCGATCAAATGAGTTCTTCAACTTTGAGCTTCTCCATTTAAGCTTGTTCCTAACAATCGGTTAAGTTACCTTCCTTGGATACCGGTGCCTTACTGCTACACCTCTTGTAGTGGCAAAGGTTGTACCGATTGATGAAGTCACTTAGCCGATTACTCCGGTTGGCCGCTCCTTGATACTTAGTCGATTTCAATCATTCTAACTCGAGTTCTCAACATACTAAATTTCATAATTGAGTGGTTTAGTGAAGATGTCGACCAATTGATCTTCGGTAGGTATGTATTTTAGGATGACATCTCCGCTTTTCAACATGGTCTCGATAAAATGGTGTCTCACATCAATGTGTTTTGTTCTCGAATGCAATCTTTTGGATTTTCGGTAATAGATATTGCAATTGTGTTATCACACATGATTGGAATTGTTTTCTCTTCCATTCCATAGTCCACTAGCATTGTTGTCTTATCCAAATTACTTGAGCACGGCGGCTACTGTTGCTATATATTACTGCGGTTGTTGATGTAGATATGGAGTTTTGCTTTTTTTTGAACCAAGAGACTAGTCTAGTTCTAGCATTTGACATGTTCCGAGGTGCTTTTTCTATCTATTTTGCATCCGGCATAGTCGAGTCGAATATGATATCAATTTAAATCCTCCATCTTTTGGATACCAAATTCCAACATTTATAGTGTTTTTCAAGTATTTGATTATCCTTTTGGTTGCTAGAAGATGTGATTCTTTTGGTTGAGCTTGAAATCTTGCACACACTCCTACTTTGCAAATGCTATATCGGAGTCGCTTGCGATTAAGTATAATAAGGATCCAATGATTCCTCATACATTTTCTAATCAACATCTTTCTGCTTCATCTTTTCCAAGTATGACTACGGCACACATTGGTGTGTCGATGTGCCACTTGTATCCATCCCATACTTGTGTATCAAATCTCTTGTGTACTTGGCTTGACTAATGAAAATGCCATCCTTCATTTGCTTTACTTGAAGGCCAAGGAAATAGTTTAATTCTCCCATCATGCTCATCTAAAATTTGCTCTTCATCAGGTTTGCAAATTTCTCACAAAGATATCATCCTCTGATCCAAAGATTATATCATCAACATATATTTGTACCAGCAATGTGCTTGCTCCTTCCTCTAGTTTGAATAGAGTCTTGTCAATAGTTCCTTGTTGAATCCATTCTTGATCGAAATTGTGATAGTGTTTCATACCAGGCTCTACAGGTGCTGTTTGAGGCCATAGAGGGCCTTCTTGAGTTTGTATACTTTGTCTTCTTTTCCTTTGATTTGAAATCCGGGAGGTTGTTCTACATAAACTTCTTCTTCCAAAAGTCCATTTAGGAATGCACTCTTGACATCCATTTGATAGACTTTGAAGTCTTTTTGTGCGACAAAAGCTAGAAAGAGTCGATTGCTTCCAATCTTGCTCTTTGGTGCAAATGTTTCATCATAATCTATTCATTACGCTTGAGAATAGCCTTTTGCAACTAGCCTTGCTTTGTTTCGACAACGAGTTCCTTGCTCGTCCATCTTGTTCTGAATACCCATTTTGCACCAATGATGTTGGCCATATACGATTACGTCAACAAGTTCCCGAGACTTCATTTCTTTCAAATTCATTTAGTTCTTCTTGCATTCTTTGTGATCAATCTGCATTTTGGATTGCATCATCTATGGTCTTGGGTTCCACTTGTGATAGAAAGCAAGTTAGCATGTGCTCAGGTTGTCTTCAGGTTCTAATTCTGTGTGAATATCTCCAATGACTTGTTCTTCGGGATGGTTTCTTAGCCAATTTAGATCTGGTTGAAGTTGTTCTTCACTTGGTGCTTCCATACCTTCATCTTGAGCATGAACTTCAACTTCAGTGCTTAACTTGTTGTATTGATATGTGGCTCCTCTTGATTTTCAAAGTGATGATTCGGGATAGTAGGCGGTATGGTTGCATTTGTATAGATTTCCTACTGTCTTTGCTTTCTTTTCTTGGTCTTGAAGATCTTCACCATTTGTATTTGGTTCATCAAAAACCACATGTATTGATTTTTCAATCACCAATGTTCTTTTATTGAGTACTGCGAATGCTTTCTTTGGTGTACGAGTATCCCGTGAAGATTGCTTCATCGGCCTTCTCATCAAAGGTATGCGAGTTTGGTTCTGTTTAAGACAAAACATTTTGATCCAAACATATGAAAATATGAGATATTGGGTTTTCTACCATTCCATATTTCATATGGAGTCTTTCCATGATATTTGTTGATGATTGATCTATTTTGTGTATGACATCTTGTGTTTCTTTGCTTCGATCCAAAATCTCTTTGGCAAGCATGCTTCACCAATCATTGTTCTAGCTGCTTCTTTGAGAGTTACGTTTCTTCTTTTCTGCTACACCATTTTGTTGTGGAGTGCTGCTGCGAATAGTTGATGTAGTACTTCATTTTCTTCACGATGAGGTTACGATGATTTCATTTAGAAATTCGGTGCCTCAATACGATCGATCTTTACAATCTTTAGTTCTTTCTCATTTTGGAGTCTTCTCGGCAAATCGGCGCTTTTTGAGTGTCTCTTTCTTCTTGTTCATGAAAATGGTCCGGGTGTACTTTGAGAAGTCATCCACCACTACAAGGGTGTATTTCTTACCACTCACACTTCTTGGTGTATTTGGTCCAAACGCAGTCCATGTGTAGATGTAGAACTCTTGTTGTAGATTGATAATGCTTTGACTTGAATGAACTTTTGATCTGTTTTCTTTTCTGACATGCATCACATAGACTTTCTTTCTTGAATGTGATCTCTGGCAAACCTTCAATTAACTTGTTCTTTGATAGTTTGTTGATGGTCTTGAAATTCAGATGATTTAATCTTCTGTGCCAAATCCGACTTGTAGATTGTTTGTTTTTGACCGACGGACATGTTTACGCCTTGGGCATTCTCAGATCCACAACATACATGTTGTCTTGTCTTACACCAAGAACCACTTGTGTTGGTTTGGGCGTGAATCACTTTGCATCCTTCTTTGTTGAAGTGCACATTGTAGCCTTTGTCACAAAATTGATGCTCATCGGATTGAAATTTAGTCCACTTGACATATGCCACATTTTGAATCTTCAAATTGTTCTTGAGTATTATGCCTTCCCCACTTAATCTTGCCGGGGTTTTCTTTGCCTCCAAATGTGACATTGGATCCATCAAAAGCCTTGAAGTCGGTGAGCCATTTCTTGTTTCTGTCATGTGTACGGAACATCCACTTGTCTTGTACCGGACATCTGCAAAGCAGTTAATTAAGTTTAGGTACCCAACCTTTGTTTGGGTCCATACTGTTAGCAATCATGCCTCCCATTACCAAGTGTGTATCCAAAAGGTCTTCTTTTTGGATAATTGAAGTCATCAACATCATATGTATAAGGCATGGCGAGAATAGCTTCTAATATTTTCTTTGAAGGTATTCGATACTTTTCTCCACCTTTTGGTGCATTTACATCCTTCTTCACTTTCCAATATGCGGTAGGAAACCTTTCTTGCTTCAAGTGTCTAGGAGCAGTTGGTTTTCTTAATCACATGATGCATTTTGTTGAATGGTTTCCTCTTGTATTTTGGAGGTGCAACATTCCAATCATCCTCGAAGGGTAAAGTCTGCCTTTACCTTTCGGATAGTTTGTTGTTCTTGATTATTTGGAATGAGGATTTAGTCTGTTTGTTTCACTACACTAGATTTTGACTTCACCGGAACGGGATGATCTGTTGGAACTATGTGCATCCACTTTCTAAATTTTGATCCATTAATGGTCTGAATTTAGAATTGTGTTGACCATTATTCCTACTTTCATCTATTGTTGTAGCCAAGACCGGATACGGATCCAAACCTTTTTGAGGGTTTGTAAGGTGGTGCTTTTAGTGGTGCAGTGGTTACCTTTACTGGTGAGGAGATTTTCTTAACTGATCTGTCAATAACAGATGTATGATCATCTGCTTTTTGTTGATCATTTAAGTAGGTCTCCTTACTAGTTAATTCAGCTTTTGCTTTATCCAAGTTCTTTCTTTAATCTCTTATTTTCTTTTCTTAGATCTTTGCATTCCTTTTCCAGAATTTCATGATTCTTTTCAATTTCATCAAATTTAGTCATGAGATTTTGGACTAGGTCTGCTGTATCTAATGGGAGAGTAGAAAGATTGTGCAGTGTCAGATGTGGATGTATTAGATGAAGATTAAGAGCTAGATGATACCTCAGATTCATCTGATTCTTTAGCCATTAGACATAGGCTTGTTTCTTCAGTGTCTGAACTATCACTTTCATCTTCATCCAATTCTTTGGTCATGAGGCATATGCATGCTTTCTCTTTTTTACGAAATTTGTCTTCTTCATCACTATCATCGAATCATTATCGGATGATTCTTCATTCTTCTCCTTCTTTGGATTACGCCTTGAGTGCCTTCTTTCTTTTTCTCTTTTCAAATGTTTTGTATTTCTTCTTTTCATCGTCTTTGTCATTTTCTTCGGGACAATGCGCTTGAAGTGACCTTTCTTGTTGCGGTTGAAGCATACGTATTCATCATCTTTCTTCTTCATGTCTCTGTTTGAGCTTGACCTCTTGTTTGATGATGAATTTCCTTTCAAGGGCTTCTTTTTGCTAAACCTGTCAAAGCGTTTAACCAATAAAGCTACTTGTTCTTTAAGTTCATGTGTTTCTTTCTTGATGTACTCGGCAAAGTTACTTTCTTGAGGGTGCAACCGGTGCGGTGAGTTTTTGTGTCTGCGCCGGAGCACCATCTTCACCATTCAATTCGAATTCATGAGCTTTTAATTGGGACATCAGTGTCAGAGTGTCAGTGCTTGCAAGATTTGTTGTTCCTCTGATTACTGATGTTATGATCTTCCATCTTTCAGGTAGTCCTCTCAAGATCTTCAAGCATACTTCTTTTTGGGGATATGTGTGTCCAAGCTGTTGCAGTTCACTGATGATGCTTGAGAGTACATTGTCCATTTGATCTATGGATTCACCGAGTCTTCACTTTGAAGTTTTCAAACTTCTATTTTGCAACAGAGATAATTTGTTTTCTTTAAGCGCTTGATCCTTCATTTATCAATGATAGCTTGTCCCACATCTCCTTTGTTGTTTTGCGGTCTTTGATTCTCATGAACATGTTGCTATCTAGGGTCTTCAAGATCATGTCTTTTGCAACAAAGTCCGGGTTTGCTCTTCTCACTGTCATCCTTGGTCCAATCCTTTTTAAGTTTGTCAATTTCCTTTCCTTGATGCGCTCTGTGCCTACCACGGTAGTGATTGTGATTGGTCCATCATTAATTACATCCGGCATCTCTTCATGAGTTCTTTGCAAGATGAGATAGCATTCTTATTTTATATTCATCAAAATTATTAACATTAAAAACATGTACTTTTGACAAGAAGTTTGAGGAATCCATCAGTGCAAATGAAGATATAAATGTAAATGTATAGAAAACTCAGATTTGAAAACTACTTTGAAAATATGTGATCTCCTTGTTACCAGAAATTAGATCTGAACATGTTCTGATACTAGGAACAATGCTCCGATACCAATTGTTGGTCCCAGAGAATGGTGAAACTATAGTCAGAGGGGGGGGGGGGGGTGAATGACTATAGTGGAGTTTCAAAAACTTTTCTTTTATTTAAAAGCTTTTGGGCAGCGGATAAGTCCCTTCTTACTATGTTGTTTTCAAATCAGTTTAGACAATCACAGAAATAAGTTATGGTGTAGGCAAATTAAATAAATGTTGTAAAGTAAATTGCAGAAATTAAATTGACACAAGGCTTATAGTGGTTCGGGGTGGTGTAATCCGCAATCCACTCTTCTCTTGTGATGATCGGAGGAATTCACTATTGTTTTCACGGATACAATAGTATGATTGTCCTTGGCTTCCCAAGCTTCACAATCTACAAGACTATCACTCCTTGGCTTGCAACGGCTTCGGTGATTCGATCTCCTTTCTTTGCTCCTTGAGATCAAAATCTTTCAACAGCTATCACAGGTTCAACTCCCTCTCAGATTGCCTCTGATTCAGTTGTTTTACTTTGATGAGAATGTGATTCACAAACTTGCTTGATCAATCTCAGTGCTGAGTATGACTTTGTAGCTCTGATGTCTGAGTTGATAACTAGATGTGTCTTTTTAAGTTCAGAGAGAAGGCTTTTCAAATTGACAGAGTTTTTGCTCGATTTTTCTCTTCTAATTGTTCCTTTTCTTTTTTTGTCTGTCAATGCCTTCTATTTATAGCCTTGAATAACCTTGATTTTGAAATTCCGTCCGTTGGCTATATTAATGAGGGAATAATCCTTGATTTTATTCTTGATTCCCCCTTAATTGCATTCTCCTTGATTTCAGTGATCGGATTCTTTCTTCAATCGTACAGCAGAAAATCCGTCCTTGATTGATCCTCTAATGATTGTGCATTTAATGCATGATCTTCTGAATGTTCAACGTATATTAAATCTGATCTGGTAAGTGTTCCTTCGCCGTTTTCAGAACGGTCGAGCGATCCTTCTGACTTAGCCGATTTAGATCTCCCTTCACCGTTTTGTCTTCACTTAGCCGAAAGTCAGTTTACTTTGCCGATTCACAGTTTTCTTCTTTGCTTCAGTTGAAGGAGAATCTTTGTACTTCACTGATCTTAGATTGGGGTGAGATCAGTGTACACCATATTCGAATATTAATGTACATCACTTGTAGTATAACTTAGACTTGTCCAAGGTCATCACAGACTTCCTTGGTTACAAGTCAGACCTTTAATGTCTGCATTGATTCTCTGCTGGTGCTTGGCTGGCTTCACTCTGCCGAATATCTATTTTTGCTTTGCCGTCCTACCAACTAGTACAATACTTGTCTGACTCAACTTATACAACATGTCAGACTCTAAGTAAAGACTTATACAGAGAATTCTAACTTATTTCAGGCTTGCTATAACGGTTAGTATGGCCATTATCAAAACATAATAAAATGTTCCTAATTATCGATAAGTTAAGCCCGCATTTTTCGATCCGAAAGGCATCGTTTCATATTAGTACAAACCCCCGGCGGCTACGAAGGCCATTTTTTCTTTGTCGGACTTAGCCATCCGCACTTGATGATACCACGAATATGCGTCCAAAAAACTAAGAACTTCAAAACCGAGAGATCGAATGTACTAACCGATCAATTCGTGGAAGGCGATAAGGGTATTTCGGACAAGCTTTGTTAATGTCCGTGAAGTCGACACACATCCTCCACTTGCCATTGTGCTTCTTTACCATCACTACATTCGCTAGCCGGTAGGATAGGCGAGCTCTTTTATGATCCACACTTGCGAGGAGTTTTCCGACTTCCACCTTAACCGCTGACCTCTTTCTCGCTTGTGAGCTGTCGTGCTGTTTGTTGTATTGTGTTGGTCCATTAAAAGGCTTTGGTTAAGTTTAGAGGGGGTGAATAAATTTAACACTTAAAACTTTTGGAGTTAACAAATTCGGTAACCCCATTGGCGACTGGCGATACTTCGATGAGTCTGCGACACTTGATAACTGTTGATATACGATAGTCTGCGACGGTTGAAGTTTGCTTTGAATTTGTGCGAACGGAAATTATATAAAAAAATTAAGCCTTAAAACTTGTTGTTAAATATGAAACTAAGTATTAGATACTCAGTAGTGTATGTGTGTGATTTCAGTTGCTAGATTCAGTAGGTTGATGTGTATAATAAACTAAATGCAGAATGTAAGTGCAGAAAGTAAGTAGGCAGATTTTATAGTGGTTCCAGGTGGTGTATTCCTGTCAGTCCACTCTTCTCCTATGATGTTGGAGGTAATTTACTAGAGATCTTTGATGTAGCTTTTACAAAGATTCCTAAGTTGCTTGTCCTTCACCAATAACTATGGCTTCACAAACTGAACACTTGAAACGAGTAGGATTCTTTGCTCGAAAGTCTTACTTGGTCCTTGAAGGGTAGGATTGCCTCTTGCATGACTCCCACAAACAACGATCTTTCACACAAAGTGCTTCACATCTTGATGGGTTCTTTGTAAAATAAAGAATGAATCAAGTAAATGATTCGATTACGAGCGAACTTGATTAGGATGATATAATCGACGGGTTGCGGTCTTCGAAGTGTGTAAACTTGATGTAGCTTGAATACGAGAATACACTTGAAGAATTTCTGCGGATCATCGACCTTAAGCTCGGTAGGTTCCCAATGAGGGTGTTTTTGCGGTTCAGAATTATCTCTTATATTTTTCTCTTAAAGTTCATCAATCATCATCGTATTTTTCGAGTTGGAAGTCCTCTATTTATAGGTATGAATGCATGTGACTTGTATTTAAAATTCAAATACAACCGTTCCTGGTTTTGTCCCGTCGATTTAGCTTTCTATCACTATTTATAGGGTCGACCTTTGCTCGAGGAATCCTTTTTGACGATGTAAAAGTCTGTCCTACACTGACTTGTAACCATTGGATAAAGTTACGAATCATCCCAACGTCCTTTTAATCTCAGCCATTTATTTGTTTGATAAATCGAGAGTAGTTGGGTTGTCCTTATCCATGTAATCTTCCAATGTAATACGAATTAATCGAGGTATATATCTCGAGCGGGTTCATCAATCTGTGAAATACTACTGATCTGTTGAACTATAATTCTTGTGTTTAAAACACAATACGGCGGACTTCTTTTATCTAACTTTTATTTGTGAAGTTAGATTACACCTTTTGCCAAATAACTAAGTTCCAATCACCATCCATCTTAAGGAACTTAGACCTTGTACTACAAGGTATATGTAATGAGTAGTTGGTCATCACGAGACTTGCACTAAGTTTCTGATTCCATATCCTTGACTTTAATTACTAAGTTTGATCCCTTAGCCTTCGTTACGCGAGTTTGAGCCACTCGACCTCCGGTCTTCGAGCGGGTTCCGAGACTGGTCTGCCGGCCTATCTACCACTGCGATAAAGGCCGATCTGGCGATATGAATCAGCGACTATTACGGTGCTTGTTTGATCAAACTTTATTCATAAATCAAACTCTAATAAACACATACATTTGATCTTTAGACATCTTTTTGCCTTTGCACTATAACGGCTGGAGTCGACACTCATCATCAAGATATAGAAATAAGTCCAACATATTGGTTTGAAGGTGGAGTACATTCGGATGGTGCGGGGGGCGATGTCGGCCTCGGCCACTCTCGCTATCCGTTACTACCCGAGGCAAATGCATCCAAATTTTCTTTAAGAAGTGCGACGGGGTTTCCTTCTCGCGGGGACTCGGCCGAGCTCTTATCTTGATTTTACGCTCGGGATACTTATCGTTGACCACTACACTCGACCAACTCATCTTCCGGCGTAAAATCGGGCTCATCTCTAACTTGCGAGAGTTTCACATTCCACTTTAGATGGCGAAGGTTCGACCGTGACTGCGATCATGTCGATGTTTTCCTTCTCAAGTTGCTCGGTTCGTGCTCTTTTGTTCCCGGTCCTCATTTCTGTATGTATGTAAGGACAATTGCGAGTTCGGCGATCGACGTTCCGATCCTTGTCCCCAACTTAAAATTTTGCCCGGCGATGCGAGGATGGAAGTTACCATTTCAAATTGTTTCAAAGCCGGTGTCCCAATTATCATGTTATAATTGGATTGAAGATCGACACGAGAGAAGACAACATTTTACGTCGAAAAGGGTGCATAATCTCCCATCTGACGCACATCCAAATCAATGGCCCGCTTGACTTGTATTTTATGGTTAGTGAAACCCTCAAGGGTGCCATTTATACGGCCTTAAATTAGAGTCTCCGAACCCCGATTATTTGAAGCGGTTTGTAATACAAGATGTCGCGGCACGCTCATTGTGTATCGATCATTATCACCCTCTTGGCGCAAGCCCGATTGATGACTACCGAAATGCATAACACATATCTTCCGTATTGATCGAAGTCACCGGCTCGCTTCAAGTAAAAGCGAGAGGTTGTTCATTCCCTCATAGGACTACGGGCTTTCCACATGTTTGTTAATGGAGCCGATGCGGCTCTTGATCGATTGTTACTAGGGGAGGCTCGGTTATCATTACGATGTTCATCCCGAGCGCGAGCATACGCTGATTCCTCCTATCCTTCCCTCCGGCGTCTAGCTTGTAGTGATCATGATGTCCGCGAGCAAGTATTTTTTCTATTGCTCGTTTGAGCCCGAATACACTCGTCGGTTGTATGACCACTTGTCCACTGTGATAGCCGCAATATTTGGTCACGTCGCGGTGGGTATCCGGAACCATAGGATAAGGCTCGGGTAACTCATCCACTTCGTTCGACATCTGGGTGTCGGATATTCGAAGAGGAGTGAAGTGCTCTTCTTTAGATCTCTCGGGGTTTTTTGACATCCCGATCGGTATTCTTGCGGGTATCCTAGAGGCGGTGTGCTCGGCCCTATGTTTGCCTTTAATTGATGAAGACGCTCATTCGATTACCTGCCGGTAGCAATATACTTCATGGTTGGAGCTCAACATTTCTTGCAAGTTTGTTGGTGGGGTCAAAGCAAAATAAGACTTCAAATACCCGGGATTCAGCCCCGTTTCAAATGTTGCTCATAACGATGTTGTCGGCCAAACCCTTGTTAGCTCGTACTCTTTGTAAAACCGCTCATAGTAGCTGCCGAGTACCCTCGTTCTTTCCTTGTCGGACCTCGTGCAGAGTCGATGTGTGTCTTTTTGGGTCCTCACTGTGATCGAACTCCTTTATAAATTTGTTGATCAAATCATCCCAAGATAAAATTGAACCCGGAGGAAGACCGCGAATCCATGATGCGCCCGGTCTACATCGATCCAACAAAAACTGCACCGGAGCCTCGTCGCTAGATGTGCATAAAGCGATTCTACTTTGGAATACGGATAGCCAATCCAAAGGATGCATTGTTGCCCGTGGTAATTAATGAAATTTGGATAATGAGTTCCCTTACCGGGAGCCGCCTTTAAAATCTTTGGGATGAAGTACACTTGTTCCCAAGTATTTGGAACAACTTTAACACCCACCGATACCTCTTTGCAACTCCTCTGTCTGCTTTTTCCATTATGCCCGCTATCCACTGAATTTGGGGAATATGTGGGAGCGCAACGTAACCTCCTTCAACTTGTGAGTCCCCCTGTCCTTCCCGTACGATTCCCACGGACACCGCCGAGGATTCTGGGTCACACGGGGCTGCACCGCGATCGTCGACCCGGGGCCCCAGGACGACTACAAAGGCGACTTCTATCCCCGCGTGGATGTGAAGTTGCATGGGCTGCTTCCCTCCGTTTCGGTCGTTGAGGGTTGGACTTATTTTGGGGGAATGTGAGTGAAGATCATGCCTCTGTTGGTGCGGGTTGAGGAGGGTTGAACTTGCGGATAGGTTGAGGTGGTAGTCCCTCGGCAATTAACAGCAACGTATTTCCTACACTCGCATTTCCTCTTCATATTCCATGTGTGCTTGTAGAGCTATCTTATATGAGTCTTGCTTGCACAATGGGGGACGCTCCCCTGTGACGAGCGACCTACGGTTTTGTTATCTGGTAAGATGTTTCTGCGACGCCTTTCCCACGGCTTTTACCATTTGCCGCCTCGTGTATTTCCCGGACTACAGTCGCTTTCTCTTATGTAGGCTCGCATATCGGGCGTGATGTCTTGCCCGGCATCGGCCCCACATATGCGTACTTTCTACGCTTTCGGCTCTCCGCCGGCTAGCGTGTTAGCATGCCGCGAGGTTGCCACAGTTACCCCGCACTCGGGTAACGGGGTAAAAGTGTTTGGAACCCGCCATTTCGACTAAGATTTTTGGAGATATTTTAGTAAGATATTTTGGTGAGATATTTTGGCTAGTAGCTAGATATTTTTCCAACTCAAAATATCAAAATGCGGGGGTGTTTACTTTTGAGGGTTATTTTCCAAGTGGTTTGTCAAGTACTCGAGATTCCTTATTACGTGAAGATGCGAAGCTTGCAAGAAAGGCGTACAAACCAACACAGGTATTTAAAGATGGACTCGTGTATGAGTTTGTGGATATTTCCTCGAGAATGAGGCGGTACGAGCTGAATTTGGTGATCCTGCTCCGTGTATGTTGCGAGATGAAGAAAACGATGATGTATAATTTTGGGATTTCCCGGGAGATCAAGGTCTACTGCGATCGGAGCAACGAGAGGCGGTGTCCTTGTCGGAGACACCGTGGAATCGTCTTTACGGTGGATCAAATGACACCACGGAGGAGGTGAATGATAAGGATTTTCCCGGTAACGGGAGCCAGATTTTGATATTGCGTAGAATATCGGGTTTTTGCGGTAACGGTGTTTATCTTGAGGATATTAGGCTTTTTATGAGTGATTTCTCCGGAGAGAGTATGGCGGTGAGCAAGAATCAATATAGTCGGTTAAACGTTTAAGGGATGAGACACGTGAATGAGTCGACAAATTGACGGAAGTAGCTCTCTGTGTATTAATTCTTGGATCCTTTCTATTAAATTGTGATCCCAGTATATATAGGCTAAGACTATGTCGGTTCTTTGTTCAAGACAAGACAATAAGAATACATAATTAAAGATAATTATGCGAGCAATACAAAGTGGCCTAGCCGGTTTGTCGGGATTAGCCGAGTGGAGTGATAAGTATGGCGAAAACGAACGGCGGACTCGTATATGCCTTATCTTGAAATCACGCTTGACCCGTATGGGTAGAAATCACACGGAGAGGAGGAGTCCGACTTATGACCCGTGAGACGGACGGATCCGGCTACTGCGGTGGCGCATAGGACCCGGCTTACCAACGGCGGGTAGGATCCGGCTTATGCGGCCGCGGACGGAGGGGGAAAGAGGCCTCGCATTATCTTCGTTATTGGGCCATGATAGTAGGCCCAATCTGAATGAAGCGGGGCCCGTTCCGGTTCGGGTATATCAATTGTGTAATATATAGTTAAGAGCTAGAAATATACGTACATCTTTGTATTTAGAACCTTTTGAGATATTTCAAGTTGTTCATTAGATCTTATAACTTGTGTAAATAGCATTCGGTGCATCTATTATTAAGATCAAGCGCTTACCAGCTGTACTAAAACCAATTGGTGGTAATGTCTACTGCTATATTTCTTATACATTAAGGATGTGGGCAATGCTGTCCCCGACACCCCCTCAAATGTTGGCAATCTGTCTCAACACTTGCACAATTTTCATTCAAGAGTGTGGGCAATCATGTCCCCACACCCGGCACTTCGAAGTGTGGGCAATGCGTCCCAACACTTGCACAATTTTTAAATAATGTTCCAGCGAGGTTTCGATCTACGTGACCTCTTTACTCTACTGCTACCATGTTAGGATCAAGTGCTTACCGTTGTACTAAAACCAATTGGTGCCAGTAAATGCGCTGTTATATTTCTTCTAGGTATTCAAGAGTGTGGCAATGTCTCCCAATACCACCCACACTCTCAAATATGTGAGCAATGCAGTACTCCCACACTTGCTTATTTATGTATTTCAAGAGTATAGGGCAATCTATCCCAACAACGGTAAAAGCGATCTTAACGACATCGGACTTGATATATCGTGTTTTGTCTCTTTCAAGCACTCTTGTACATCTTAACAACAACTTGTATGCAACACATAATTGTTTGATCATATACGCGTTTACATAATGGAGTTTTACGAACGTATTATAATCCGGTTAAATACAGCACTTAGATATCCTAATCATCTGGTTTTATTACACACTCGAATAATTTGTTAAATAGCTTAAGTTTAACATATTAATAGTGTTTGTTATTTTGCTCCCAACTCTCGCTAATTTTATAAATTCTAAAAGCTGGTATATTCCCATAGACTTCTACCTTCAACCCGCCTTAGAGTGTATTGTGCACATTATCAATTCAACATCCTGGAGGCTCTTACTAGGCACACATGTGCCCACTTTAAAGTCGTCAATCTTCGGTTTCTCGAAAGGACTCCAATATTTGATAAGGGCCGAGACCCCGAAGAGAGGATTCAACGTAAGGGGGGGGGGGGGGCAAGTTGCCATGTAAGCACTGAGTAAAGGAATATTCATAACATCATTATTCTTGAACGGAAGTCCCCGCGCTTTTGGTTATGAGAGATTCTCCCCATGCCCACGGTTATGGGAGCTTTCCCACTCTTTGCCATTCTTATTGTTGCCATCAAGTCTTGACACACTGCATTTTTAATTTCACTTGTAACGGCTTTCGGGAGTTTTGTCATTTGCATCACATGGTTAGGGAGCAGGTGATTGAGAGATTTTAATAAGGATGGACCAGCTTTCGTTAGGGCGTACATTCTCTAAGTGTATGGCTTCTTCCGCATTTTTCTCGAAGATGTAACGTATAGGGTCTAACCTTATGCAGCTACAGGTAAGATCAGAAACACTCCCAAGTAGGTCCCAAGGTTATTCGTATGCACCATTTCGATTCTACTGTACGATAGCTACATTGTTAGTTGGAGGGAATATCTTTGGAAACCATAGGGACTGACTTAGCCATGCTCTCTCACTGCCACGAGCCTTACGAGCACAAGCCCAACATCCAATGAACCACGCTTAGTTTGATTCTACAGAGGCCTCGGCAAAGAGGAAGAGGTCATCCGCAAAGAACTAAGTCGAGAGATGGCGGGACCGTTCTTTTTAAGAGGATTGATTTCTAGAGAATATGTTTTTGGTCATTTGGCTTACAGTATTTTTGAGACTTTTGGTCCGCTTTATGTTTTAGCTTTGTTTCTGAAGTCAACAATTTATGTTTACGAATATTGACTCTATTTTTAGTCCCATAAGTTTGTATTTTGTTTCAATTTTAGGACAATTCACCTAATTAACCGTCTAAGTTTTTCGTCGATTAAACGTTTGATCCCGACTTTGACACCCATGTATACTTTCGTATCTCAACTAATGATTAAACATCGACATTGAAGAAAATTAAATATCTTATAGACATTTTTTTGTTGTACTGACTTTGTCAATTTGAGGCAAAGAAATTAGGGATATGAAAAAGGGAATGAGCCCAGGAATGTCCACGATCTAATCGTTTAGATGAGATATGAAAGCTTATATGGCTGCCTTGGATTAAACATTTAGATGGAGGATACAAGCAGACGGCTAATTGTATAATTGTCTAAAGAAATTTGAAACAAAATTCAAACATAAGACCAAAAGTGTCGTTCAAGAAGCTTGTAAAGATTATTTTTTGAAAGCAAAACCTTTAATACGTAAGGGACCAAAATATGTTAAAATCCTTTACCTTTTTCAACAAGGTTTATCATTTAACGTATATGAAATTATCATTGATGATGCATATATTTAGGTAACGTGTCTAACTTTACAGTAAGAAAAAAAAAAAAATTGCAAATTTTTTCCAAACATATAACTAAGTATTTGGTGTGAGCATTTATGTGTGAAGTCTCATATCGTTAAAATAATGTCTTGCTCACCACCATATGAAGTGTGAGAACATAATGTTTTGTCAACTCGGGATATACCCTTTTAGACCAAGCGAGAAATACGGCAGATCCCAAAAAACGTTTGACGAGTACGCGTTTATGACTCATTTAACGCAGCCGGACCCGGGGTCCGGGGGTTTTACATTATATGGGAATACGTATCCGATACGGAAACGGATCTTATACAGAGAAATATGTGGATTATGGTATGACAAAACTTTGGAAGAACGAATCAACAAAAGTTAAATGTAATTGTCTGTCAAATGGAATTTGTTTTGGCTTGACATGAACTTGATTTATTTGTACAGGATTGTATTAGTATACTATATGTATAGCATCAATTAGCTTCATATTTCACAATGTTAACACCGTATTCTGTTAGAACAATCGCCAGTTAGTTGTTAACGAAGTCATGTTGAAGGCTTCGATGCTCGTTGTTGTTGTTTTCGGTATTCGTATTAGCATTATTGTCTCACCCTGGAGAGTGGTTCAGATACCGAACAGCTGCTGATTTAACTTTGAAGTAGCAGCAAAAATGTACGTCGAGGAGGACAATATGTGGCGCTTCGTTACTGTCACCTCTGCAATTCTGAATAATCCAGCGACCTTCAAAGCGCAAGTCGTTGCTGGTTGAAGACGATGGTGATGCTAGTAATGATGGTGATGCTGGTAATGATGGTGGTACAAGGAGCACTTAGGTTTCCACCGGCCAAGAAAGCTGAAAATAACTACGAGGATGGTAGATACCGCTACTGTTGTTGATGAAGGTATGATTCAGGGTGGCAACCCTAGCGATGATACTGAATCTGGGGGATGATACTGAATCTGAGTAACGTACTTTGGTACTGCAAGTTGAAGAGTGTGATTCAGAATTGACAACGACATTGAGTGATTCAGAGTGACATTTTGGACTATATACGGTTGAAATATATATAGATATATCAAAATATTAATAAGACCGTTACACTGAATTTCCTTTAGTTTAAATGCATGGTACGTGTTGCTTTAATGTGGGGCTGTTTGAATGTTAAAGGAATCCTTTTATTGTAACGCCCCGTCCCGGACACCGAGTGCTTATCCGGAAAATGGGACGTTCGGCGTGGCTGTTGGAAAACCTAAACCTGCGTAAGCCTTACATCATATCAGAGTAATTAACAATAAATGCGGAAGTAACAACAACCAAAGACTCGGGATTAAGACCCTCAGGGTTTTGCATAAACAACCCAACCGTGAAAGTAATCGCCGTTTTCAAACTCATATCATAAATAACTCAAATAAACACATCCAACCGTCCTGAAGCATCCATGTCTAAAAAGAAAGGATCGAGTGTAATAACTGGCATATAAAGCCTTATTCAATGCGCCGTGATTAAAACAATAAACTAGATTATAAACTCCATAAGTTTCAATCTCTAAGCCTGATCTTCTAACTTTCTCAGAAACATCATTTCAACTCAACATATCTTCTTATTCCAAAAAGTTATGAGTAAGCTCATGCATAAGCTTAGTAAGTTTATAAAGAAGATTCCAAAAGTGAGGATTCATGGTTGTTGCATTTTAAGCGGAAGACATTACATGTTTCTAACTATTTTTATCGTTACTTTCACAAACAATTTAGACCATTACTTTAAACATAAGTCTGAAATTACTTAGTAGTACATAATCAATGTATAAGAAAACATGCCTATTTTATCATATCCGCTTATCTTTGTACATATATAAGTTTGAAGTTATATTAACTACTTAATTGTTTTCAACTTAGCATATTCATGTCCTTGTTCTTTCTTATCCGTGACTCTTCATTTACTAGCTTTAAGGCGCTAGATACAACTGAAAGCTAGCACAACTAACTACACCTCCAACCTTAGGACTTGCTGATGCCCAATGTACACTTATAAGCACACCGCCTTAAGAACGGTTTGGCAAATATAGCTAGTCACACTCTCCGACATGGGTCTTA